>CACRXK020017642.1:0-10486 GCA_902702795.2 Paramuricea clavata
CAGCGTCGACAAATTGCCTACCTGTTGCCACGTAAGCATACTTGCATAAATTGCTTGCGTGGCAGGGTCATATTACTCATCGCATTAAAGGCGGATTTGAACCCGACCTGAACGTGTGGAACATTTGCCTTTGCGAGAGGATTTTTGATGAGGAACATTTTCAATCTTTTACATAATACATAAATACCAGTGAACTCCATAAATATTTGAAGCGAGAACTCGAGTCCAAAAGGTGAAGCCAGTTTCTTGTTAAACCGCGCAGAAAAAAACAATAGAAAGGGACTGGAACAGACGTCCAATAGCTCCTTCAATTTCCGCCATCTTGGCAAGGAGTGTGCCGAAATTTCGTATTATTACGGTTTTATGAACTGAAAACTTAATTAGCGATACAGTTCGTTAGAAAGGAAATGTTATTAAAACTGTTTACGACCTTCAGAGCTATTGGACGTCAATGGCCGCCATCTTGGCTTCATTTTTTTCATAGGCCGAATGACTGAAGTCCTTGCTCCAGATATATATAGAGCTCACTGGTAAATACAGTCAAATATACTTTTATGGCGTAATGTATGGTAAAATTCTCCATTGTTTTACGCATGCACTTTTGAGGAACAGTTGAAAAAAGCAAAACATTTTAGTGTTTAAAAACACTTTTTCTAGGTTGGATACAACGGATACCGTATTTACTCGATTGAGCGCCGCCCCCGATTGAGCGCCGCCCCCGAATGAGCGCCGCATCTGAAGCTCTGAAAATTTAAAGAGCGCCGCGGCGCTGAAACGAGTAAATACGGTACGTATCACCACGCACATACATACAGATGAGGATATGTTGAGCGTATAAACATTTATATCTTGTAACATAATTAAAGTTACATAACCTAAATTATTCTTTGTATATTGTATTTAATTGTAACGTCTAAATTGTAAAAGAGGGCCACTAGATATATCAGTAATACTATCATGTACATGCATGCTACCCTCTTTAAATAAAGTCGCTTACTTACGTACTTACTTACTTGCATCTATACAATGTGTTGAACTTAATTTTCTATCATTGTTAGGAATAGCGGACTTAAGTTAAGATGTGGTTACACGCACATGCACTTTAATGCATAATATTTTAACAATACGCGGCAAACATCGTCTGACATCACCACCAGCTGAAAAAGTAGTTGTCATTAAAATTCAGTATAACCTAAAATCGGCCCGACAAATTGCAAACGTGCCTTTACATAGCTTCATTACCTACATATTGTATTCTCCATTATTAAAATCCATTTCATGATATTATGCATGACTTCTCTTGTCTTTGGTTCTAGAAAAAAACCAAGCCCAATATGAAAAGAAGAGACAGAAAAAGACAACTGCATGCAACTATTTACAGTTTATTTTCAAAAAAATATATATTACAAACAATACAATTTACTTCGTGTTTGAAGACAAACAAATCAAGACACACAAGAATACTAAACACGTATTTACATGCAGGAATAGATTATGTATTAAATATAATAAGCGATGGCCCTTCTGCAAGAGCTTATAACAATTCTGGACATGTTGGAAAAGAACATTGAAAATCAGAATGCCCATAAAAAGTACATCACGTCGAAGGAAGTAGATTTGTATCTTTATGTAATATTGGAATAACTGGTTGAGACTTCCCTGAGTCTCTGTTCCCTCCATAGAAAATTTGCATGCCAAATTTGCATTTCAAAAAGAGAAATCAAAGAAAAATACATTTAAATTTCCGCAAAAAATTCAGCCAGCACAAGCGGACGACAGAACAAAATTCGCGCAAGCTGAAAATCCCCCCCCCCCCCTTAAGTTGACTTCCCTACTCAATGTTGAGCCTATGTCATGGTAAATTACCAAAAGTTGTTTTGGTGTTCTTCACAACATTGAATTGGGAGAGAGAGGGTCAGCAAGTTTGCTTTGTCAACGTACATTAACTTTGCAATAAATGTAACCCAGTAAATAAACGTTGGTAAATGTTTTTCTATCTTTCAGACGAAGCGGCAGACTTTTACTTCACAGAGCGTTTTATAATTTGTTGACTTTACCGTTTGTTGTCGTCGACCGCTGTTTCTTGCTTCTTTTTCTGAATCTGCAATCGCTTGAGCCAGCGCACGATCTTCTTCCTCTTGACTACTTGATGGTTTAGTTGTAGAAGTGGATTTATCTTCGGCTGAGGATGTTTCAGATAAGGATGCTTGAATTGCTAATGCTAAAGCTTCATCCTCGCTCTGAAATTGAAAATCTCACTTAATTACAATTACGCATACGGCTAAGTATCAAGGTTTTGGGCATCTCGTTCCATAGAACTGAACGTAGATGGAGTTTTCCAACGAAAATGTATACACACTTCCAGACATACCCGGGAGGAGCTGCGAAAATGTAAGTTTTAGGCCCATCGGCAGGAATCCAACTATAGACTATAAAATATTTTGCAACCCTCAGACAGTTCCCACACCCCAGCTAGAGTAATTTGCAGCCCCGCCCCAAGAAATTTAAATGATCAATAAATTGAACGGCGTTAGTATGATTGGACTAAGGATTTTGAACTAACTGATCATAAGACCTTAAAACAAGGATTTGAACCAAAAATCTCGATATTTTCCATTTTTCCTGGGGGTTCGCCTATACCCGTCTGAAAGTCCGTCGAACCTGTGGTCCGGTGATTCCGGTGCATGCACTATGCAGCGCTCTGACGACTGAGTAATGTCTTGTTCTAAAGTTGAAATTGTTCTGAAATGTTAACATCATGAAATTTAGTGGTTTATTTCAACATAAGTTTCACTTGAGTCAGTGCAAGACATGGTGCCCAACTCCACCTACTAGCTTTGTGTTTAGGGCAAATACACGCAATGAAATAACTTGGCGTTACTTGCTCGTTGCTCTCGATGTGTCACTGCAGTTTAAGTTAACTAATGGAAAATCGTGAGCATCTATTGTTCTTTCCTGTAAGTGTAGACAAACTAACACATTTTTGAATTGACTACATGAAAACATTTAGCATCACTTGCTTGTTGCTGTATGTTTCATGATGAAACTCATTAATAATTCAGTATGAAGGACTGGAGTTTGTATATATCATACACAAAATCATAGACTTACACAAATTTTAAGTTCAGTTTTCTCACTCGCGTCCGTGATGTGTCGGATATACAAACTCTCCCCTTCGGCCGCTCGTAAATAATATTACATATAGAGTAAGGTTTGATTGTGTAACACCAACATGATTGTGTGACACCAAGGAATTACTGTAATTCACATATCGAATATTGATAGCGTCAGCCACAACATATAGATATAAGAAACCATGGATATTTATACTCCGCCACATAAAAGATTACAAAACATTCGACGTTTCGACCCACGGCATTTTCCGGACTCTGACGAAGGGACGTCATTCGAATCAAAGAAGTAAAAGAAAGAGATATGTTTCCGCAGCTATAGTTACTGTAAAAATGACATAATATAAGTTGCATGCCTGTATATTCTATTTTGGCTATCTTCAAATGGAGCTAGGCTGTGTGTACACTAAGCCGACAGAAGCTAAAGTAGTCTGGGGGAAGAGAATGGATCCAGAGTTAAACGAAACTCCAAATGCAAGTGCAAATGGGAGGCAAGTCCTCCTGACAAGTTTATAGATAGATAGGTGGCTCTACGTCTGCTTCCACATGATTTCTGGAGCTGGTCTGTAACTCCAACATTTTTATTTGAACTTATGTTTTGAATTTGGAATTAGCCCATTATATAGAGTATGGAGGTAACATCGTTGCATGCATGGTTCACCAACTTCCGCAGTCGTGATATGTTGAAAGACGTAATGTTTCACTTACTAATGGTTGTTGTTGCCCAGGCTGAGGTGCTCTGTTAGGTTGTTGTTGTCCAGACTGGCGTGTTCTGTTGGGTTGTTGTTGAACTGTTGTACTTGGATTTGATTGATTAGCACGCTCTCGTCTTGCTCTGAATAAAATACAATTTAGATATGCAATGACAAATTAAATATCGCACTGTACATATATCCTACTACAGGAATATGTCCCCCAAAACCACAAGCTTAGTTTAAATGCATTTTCTACTAGTGAACACAACGGTTGATTATAAATATTAGCATTTTACCGAACCAATATGAATAGTCAATTGAATAAATAAGTTTTTCGGATAGAAATAAATTTCTTCTTTATTGGGCAAAATTTTAATTCAGAACTTTTCATCCGAAGCTTAATAATTCTGAAAGTTTAAAAATACAAGTTAAACTTTGCAAAACTAAATTATTTACGAACTTATAGGGGGTCTTTTCCTGGAAACCTGTAATGGTATTACACATTGCTGATGAACCACTACAACTGCTGCCTAAACTTTGTTTGATTCACTTTCTGATGTGGCTTTTGGCGTACACATTTTCTAGCAAGAAAGATGTGTAAAGAGAACAATTTTTGAGAGTCGTCCTCTGCATGGTTGTAAATTTATGTATCACAAGGTTTTGACTGCCAATCGGCAGTCCTGGACATTAGTTCTTGTGACAGTTTAGTTCTATATATTCACTGTTAGCTATACGTCCAAGGCTGCAGATTGGCAGTCAAAGTCATGACACATATACATCCTGATATACATCTATACGATCTTTCTCTGCCATGCAGAGAAAGTCTCACAATTACTAAAATTGTGCTCTTTACACATTTCTGGCAAACAGAGCTACTTGTATTTTTATCAATGCGGGTTTTGGAATACGTATACTGTACAGAATCACGATTTCTGGTGTACATATATATATCTGTTCACCAAAATTTTGTTCAAACTTTCTAAACTTAAGCCATGGTCAAACGAGGATGAGAGTTGAGAAGCGAGAGTTTGCATGAGAGTTTTCTCAACTCTCATGCTCCGGTCAAACGAGAAAAAGAGTTGCATGCATGAGAGTTGACTGGATATTACCGGGCACGTAGCGAAAACTCATCAAACCAGTTCAAAGTTAATGAGAGTTGATGAGAGTGCATTCGAGTCGATGAGAGCTTAGACTTGCTCCAAGTCTCTCTTTCATTGTCATATCGATCCACTATAGTGTACATTACATGACGTAGCACGGAGAGGCGGAGCGAGAAAGAGAGACTTGTCAACTTCGGAAAATCTCGGTTCAAAACTGAACCGAAAATGCAAGACTTGCTTTAATTGTTTTCCTTCAATTTCTTTCTGTATTATTTACTATAATGGAACTCATGTAATTTACACTGTGCTAGATCAATATATATATAAACACTGACAGAAAACAATTAAAGCAAGTCCTGCATTTTCGGTTCAGTTTTGAACCGAGATTTTCCGAAGTTGACAAGTCTCTCTTTCTTGCTCCGCCCCTCCGTACTACGTCATGTAATGTACACAATAGTGGATCGACACTATATGACAATCAAAGAGAGACTTGGAGCAAGTCTAATGAAAGCTGGGGGTCAAACGCGAGCGAGAGTTGCAACTCTCATCCTCGTTTGACAGCTTTAGAGTGTAAACGGATTTATGAACGTTATAGGTCTACGTTGGACAAATTTTATAATTACAGTAGGACAAGTTTAATAATTAGGACTATAATTGGAACATATAATTCGGACAAATTTTATATCAATGAAGACAAGTTTTATAATTAGGGTAAACGAGTTAAAATGTGCATCCTTAATCTTGTGGATCTGATCTTGAATTTCAATTTTCAATTATCTAACAACACCGCACAGTTGTTGATAGCAAAGCCTTCGCAAGGAAGAAGGAAATAATTCTGAAAATCTACGTAATTATGAGATAACATACCTATCGAGATCTCGACCGAAAACGCTTAAAGACGTTTGCTGTGGTTTGTTCCTATCAACTTGTTCAGCTCCTGTCCTGTTTTTCACATTTTTAGATTTCCTAAAAATATGCAGACAAAAATATAGAAATTTGGGCTTACAAAATAATAGAAATGCACAATCCTTACAGGAGTTCATAGGCAAAAAGCCCCCCAGAAACGTTTATCATCAATTACATGAGTGTCCACCCAAGTAGACCTAATCAGTTATCATTAGTTCATGCCCGATTCTATATACGCATTCTGCTCACATACAAATATAAAATGCTTCGTTTCCATGGTTTCATTCCATACTTAACTACGGTATGTAGGTCTTTGCGAAATCAAAAAATATAAGTGGAGTAGTAACGTGCACAAACACCAAAGCCTGAAATCACGAACGGACATCGGACATTTTCCGACCAAATCACACTTTTCCTGACCAAATGCTAATCAGTGGTTTGGCATAAAATATCGTTTATATATTGACTTAATTTACCCATGCAAGGTCACAGGGCACTTTTTAAGAATTCGTCAGTGGGGGCATCTACAAAAAGGGACCATACTATACCAAGTGTGGAGAAATGATAGATGGTTGTTGGTTTTTGGTAACAAAAAGTTTGGTGTGGTATTGCATTTAATAGTAGGGGGGTCTGGGGGTATTCTCCCCCAGAAAATGTTGTATTTTTCTACCCCTATGACTGCAATTCCTGCATTTTCTGAAACCGATTTTTGGATATACAGCGTTACATTATGCTGTAGATAGACTGAACCTTCAGTGAAGTACTTGCATGGTATGTTTATGTAGATACCACAACTTGGTCACTTTGACTGGGGCAAAATGGGACTTTGACTGGGGGGGGGACAAAATGGTTGAGTGGGGGGGGGACCATGGGGGCTGGGAGGCTTTGCCCCCCCCCCAGTTATATAGTTAAAAAATGCCCTGCCCAAGGAGGTCAAGGAGTCAAAATGAAATCGAAAACTGTCCGACCAAATTTGAAAGTTTCCGATCAAATTTCATTTTGGGATAATTTTTGTACGTCATTTCAGGCTTTGCAACATGGAACTACATGATTAGGTCTCTATTCTTGATCAATAATGACTTTCGCCCTACAGGGATCTTCAACTAACCATCAAAAGTTCATACTTACAGATAATTCGCTGTCCTTGCTGTTGCGCAGTCATGATCTTGAGGATGTCGATGACGTAGGCAATAGTTTCTTCTACACGAATCACATAGCACAGGTACTAACTAGATAATGTATGGAACTGCAAGTTATTATCATATATGGAGTACAGGAATGCTGTTAGTGTTGCATGCAAGTCGCTCTGTGTATGGCGTCCAACTATATTACACCTAACATGGGGTATACGGGAAAGGGAAGGGCTGAAATGGCACGGGGGCGAGAAGTTGTTTTCCATCGTGTATTCCTCTCGAAACAGCGAATCACCGTCTCCTTTACGGAGGCCAGACTATTATGTATTCCCGAAATCAGTGGAAATATCTACCGTAAGTCTATACTACTAAGCGCCCTCAATAGTAAGTTTAGGGTATACACCCTTACAGTAGAACCCCGCTAACTCGAACTAAATTCAATTTCCCCTGGATTTGACCCAATTTTTACAGTAATTTACTCCGGTTAACTAGAACAAATTTCATTTTCCCTTGGTCAAATTTACCCTGTTAACTCAAACTGTATTTTTGAGACGTGGTTAGGCAAGCCTCAAAATGTCAGAACATAGCACATTGACAAGTCAGAAGCTTGGATTTTATTCAGACAACAACCATTTATTTGTATATAGTCTATTCAAACGTAATAAAAGGTTCAACGAGTTGCGTCGATCATTACCGATCTAATATATTATAGGCACTGTTGGACTGTTTAACAATAGTACAAACTTTGTAAGTTCTTTAGAATAATAAAACGACTATACTCTATCCATTATTAACATAATAAAAGCAATCCAACACGAACCCCGTTAACTCCAACCCCGCTGACTCGAAGAATTTTTCGCTTGCCTTCGGAGTTCGAGTTAGCAATGTTCTACTGTATTTGTCAACCATGCACTGTAAAATATTCAAGTGTACAGTCTAGCTAATTCTCTCGCTTCTATAAATATGTGCGATTCAAAACATACTAACTTCTTTCTTCTTGCAGCCCTTTGCAGAACATCTGTTGGAATTTAGCTACACAAAAGAATTAAAGAACAATCCTCATTTTCCTCTACAAGGAAGAGCCTGGGTACGAGGTTGTCCTCATTTATTGAATAAATTATATAATAAAATGTCGGGAGCAGCGTGGAATATATAAATATGCACGAAACAGTGTCGTTGATTATCAAAATTGGTGCAGTCCGACGAAGGACGAGTGGAGAATGAAATCTTGAAAAACTGCGCAAACATGGAAACGAGGTTGTCGACTAGTTGATGTGTCGAAATTTTTTCATAATAAAACAGCCTGCCCTTGCCATTTTACATAAATTCATGAACTTTGAAACAAAATGACATCTTGAACAAACCATAAAAGTTATTATATAATACCTTATTAAATTCTAATCATTTAATTGGCTGTTTATAGTCACGTGATATTGAATAGAAAATTCCATTTCCCAAGAGTGCAATGGAACGTTCCATTGCACTCTCCGCGAGTGCAATGGAATAAAACGTATAGTACAATTGCACTCTTTGTGTTTTCGATAAATCGCATCCCTCAAAATGCTTCTCATACGAATCTATTAGTCTGTTCTGGACTTTTGGTATTATATAAAACAAATAATGAATGTTTCTTCGTGCAATGGTAAGAATATTTTCATTCGGTGAAAGATGGAATGTTCCATTCAACTCGGCTGTCGCCTCGTTGAATGGAACATTCCATCTTTCACCTCATGAAAATATTCTTACCATTGCACTCATAAACATTCATTATTTGTATACTATACTTTTCGAGGCTTTTTTGCATTTCTGGATTAAAAATACCTTTTTGAAATACGTTCGCCTTGAAATCGCAGCTTTTTTGGAAAAGGGTACAAGAAAAAAACATTAATTGGCGATGTTGTTGTCTTTGAATCGCATTTTAAAGCTAAAAATTTCGAATTACGACATTGGCTTTATATACTTGTTTTGAATCTGTGAGTGATTCTCTGGTGAAGTATCGTCTAATCAATACATGTACTTACGATTTCTGGCACCACTTTATGGAAATGGAAGTTGGTAAGTAACGTTTCGACTATCGGCGTAGGCAGTTTATACTGTAAAAAAACAGAGTCTGCACTTTCAGTTTGGGCAGTTTTCACTGTAAATCTTTAGTGAAATGTTTGAGACAGTCTGAGTCTGCACTTTCAGCTTGGGTAGTTTTCACTATAAATCTTTAGTGAAACGTTTGAGACAGAGTTTGCACTTTCAGATTGGGCAGTTATCACTATAAATCTTTAGTAAAATTATGTTTGAGACAGAGTCTGCACTTTCAGCTTGGGCAGTTTCATAGTAAATTTTAGTAATATTTAGCTTTCTCTGATACATTCTGTGTAATCACTCACACTGGTGCTTACAGTAAAAGGTACAAGTTTATTTAATTTCTTTCTAATTTTTTGTCCAGGTGAATTCTCAGTGGTCTTTTTTCCAAGATGGTAAAATTTAACCTCACAGTAACTCTTGATGATGCTCTTGGTCAACTGAAATATAACATGATTTTCACCAACTGGTGAGTCAAAAATATGGTGATCTAGCTCAGTAAAAAGATTGTGTATGGAAGATGAAGCCAGAACATATGGACAATGAACAATGAAGCCAGAACAGAAGTGGTCAGAGCATATAAGTGTCTGCTTTCTTAGAACAGAACAGTATGGACAATGCAACCAGGACAAAAGTGGTCAGAACATATAAACATCTGCTTTTTGGGTGACCACTTTTCTTGATGAACATTTTGTATCAACTGTTTTCATAGTACTTCATCCTTCTAAAGGGATGTTTATCATGTTAATGCAAGTCTAATTTCAATCAATATAATAGTATACTGTAAAAAACTAAAAATAAATTGCTTACTGATGAAATGTCCTGGGAAGTTTTCTTTTGATTTTTGATTCTGTCATGCTCACTTGACCCTTCACTATTACTTCTTATACTTTTTGCATCAGGAATGACTTTACCCATTGCTATGAAATTTTCTGAGTTTAATTCAAATTTTTAATTTCAATTGGCACCAAAACTTCTTCAGGTCTCCAATTTTTTTTTAAAATTGGACATTTTTTAATGATATTTACAGTAACCACTAAACTCAAAAGGCAAAAATTGAGAGTTTATCATGTTTTCAATTCCTGAGAGTACTGGCAAATTTATTTTATTTTTTTAGAAAAGTTTAATTATTGTGCATCTGAAGAGTCAAAGAATTAGAAAACACTATTACACAAAGTCAAAAGTAATACTTTATTATAACAATAGAATTATTTATACAATAGTGAGTGCAACTATATTTAAGATTATAAAATCTACTGTGCATCAAGCAGTTTATCCCATTAACCTTACAATATACAATAATGCAAGAAGTAATATGTCTCATTACAAAATAGGGTTTCCCAAAGCAGTTCTAAAATTCAGCTGATTATCAATGATCTATGCTGTTAATAATTACAGTAATTTGGCAGTTTGATTGCTTGAATTAAAAACAAAAGGTCTAGGAC
>CACRXK020017643.1:0-10486 GCA_902702795.2 Paramuricea clavata
CTATAGGCTGTGCCAATATCACAGTTCCAGTCAATATTAAGTACAACCACATGAGATGTCTCATCATGCCTGCTGATCGAGTGTACGTACATACAACTAGCAAAACTTGCAACTGGAGTCAGAATTAACAAAGAATAGACTTTAATTAACAACGCTTTGTAAGTCAATTTCAAATTATATAGCCCTTCATAAATACCAAAAATGAAAATAGCCTGTCAGAATTAGTATAAGTACAAAAATTTTGAGACTCAATTTTAAAAACTGTGGCACTAGCGTTGTTTCTAAAAACAGAACTGTAATATAGGTATGCCCGTCAGGAATATATTCTATGCAAATCCCATATATTTTCTGATAAAGTTTCAAAGTTCTCATTGTTTACAGGGCTCATTGTTCTTCCCAAGCAATACAATCACAATAATTGTGATGAATTTACTGTGTACAAGTTGTAGCTGAGTTGACTCGAGTCATTTACGGCAAAATCAGCAAGTGGAGTCCGAGTCGAGTCATTTGGGGCTATTGACTCGAGTCGAGTCATTTTTCGTATTGGACTCGAGTCGAGTCGTTGAAAATAGCGACTCGAGTTGACTCGAGTCAGAGTCAATGACTCGACTCGTTACAACACTGTATATATATATATATATATATATATATATATATATATATATATATATATATATATATATATATATATATATATATATTTATGTGAAGATATTGAAAAAATACAAAAACGTGCGTTGAGAATCATCCTTCCATCGCAAAAGTATGACGAAACGCTGCCGGATCACGACTAACATCACGTCGCTGAGAGATCGCCGAGAAAAATGATGCGAACATTTCTTTGAGAAGAATATTGACAAAGAAAATCTCAAAGATCTTATCTTTTACCACAAACAATTTTATCTGGATATGATCTAAAATCGTATGTAAATCTCATAATTATGTGGTAGATTTTCGTTTGATCCCCACAATAAGAGCAAATTACGCGTTATATCTTGTGTTTTGTATTAAAATCCCTTCCCAAAATCGCCCACAGTTACATATATTCCCTTGCAATTACAACATTCCTTTTATCTCATGCCTGTCAATCAATTCCATATATGGTAGTCACCTCATCTCTAAATTTAACTATTAATTACGTAATGTCAACCTATTTCCCGACACACTCCCTCTATTTAGAAACGTAAGTTTTAAATATAAACTTACTGTCTTATATACACACGAACGTCTACACGTGTTTCACCGTCTCTACCTATCAAAGTTCTTCCTCTTCCTGTTCATAAATTAGTTCAATATTCTTTCTTGCATCGACATCCGCTCTACGCTTTGGTTTGAACTCCTTTGCAGCAGGATTCAATGGAACAGTTTCTTGATTGCTTTCTCTATCACAAATTCACAATGCAATTCCAAAGGGTAAAGAAATTGTATTGGTCTTTCCATGAATGATTTTCCTGCACGTAGTTTAACTCCACGAACCACTCCGTCTCTTCCGGGTATAAGTTGTTCAACAGTCCCAATTTTCCACAGTCTACGATTCTTTTCATCACCTTTGATCAACATAACATCACCCTTTCTTAGCTCTCTCTCTTTCCCGTCATGTGTTAAATTATGCCTTTCGCGAAGTGCTCTCATGTATTCTCGTTTCCATCGTTGCCACAACGCGTCCTTACATTTCTTCAAATATTTCGCCCTCTTTCGCAGGTCTCGTTCTTCTATATCCTCAGGTGATAACTCCATAAGATAATTGGCTTTACCGAAGGTCATCATGTTATGCGTCAACACGGGAAGTTGAATGTCGTCCTCGCAGTACGATAGTGGTCGATTGTTCAATACGTGCTGGATATCTAGCATCACGTCTTTCAATTCGTTGAAGGTATGTTTTGCCGATCCTACGACCTTGTAAAGAGCTTGTTTCACTATGCTAACCATTCGTTCGAACATTCCACCTCACCAGCTAGCTTTGCTTAGATTGAACTGCCATTTCACACCATGTTCACTCAGATAGCCTTGTAACTTTTCGTTCCGTACGAATTTCTTGATCCATTTGGAGCAGCAGCCACGAAACTCTTTCCATTGTCGGATATGATCTTCTTCGGACGACCTCTTGCTGCAAGAAATCTTTTAAACTCATCAGGAACTCTTCACAACTCATGTTTGGCAGAATCTCCAAGTGAAGTCGTCTAGTTAAACTGCAGGTATAGATGACTATATACGACTTACGATCAGTTCCCCCATTTCCCTTGTAATAGATTGGTCCGGCATAATCGACACCAGTTACTTCGAAGGGGATTTCACCTTCAGTTTGTTCTTTTGGAAGATTCCCCTGAGATGGAGCGGGCATCGGCGTTGTGTAAAATCGTTTACACCCATGGCATTTGCCAATAACTTTCGTCACAAGACTTCGCAATGTAGGGATCCAATAATCGTCGCGTACTTTACCCATGGTTAGCCCAACCCCGCCGTGAAGAGTGTAAAGATGTGCACGTTCGACAATCTTCAGAGATAGGAGGTGATTTGATGGCAAGTAAATTGGATAAAACCCTTGAATTCTCCCCTTACACACGTAAATTCCCTCTTCATTTTTCTGGAGATTCAATCGTTGAGAATGTTCTTTGAATTGAACAGAATTTTCATCGTCCTCTTGGGCTCGTTTAATCAGAAATTTCAATTGTTCCTCAGTCTCTTCAGTCGTTAGTGGTTCGCTGATTCTTTTACTTCTTCGACAATTGACAGCAAATCTTTTGATCCATGCCAAAATCCGCACAGTTTTCCACAGGGCTGTTTTCGCTAAAAGGTCGTCAAAGACACCTGATTTTCTTGAACAGTAGCTTTCATCACGGTCTTGAATGTGTGCGACTTTCGGCCTCCGACACATCAGAAGGTTTAGCAACAATCTGTTCTGGCCAGCTGTCGGAATTGTTCAGCCATGAAGGACCGCTCATCCACATTTCATTAGTTTCCAAGTCACTTGATCCCCGACTACCGATATCCGCAGGATTCTCTTTACTAGGTACATATTTCCAAACGATTTCTTCCTTCTCATTTATTTTCTCTACAAGATTGGCCACGAATTGTTTATATCTTCCCTGAACTTGGATCCATTGAAGACAGGCAGTAGAATCAGACCATGCGAATATACCAGCAATGTGTATATGACTAAGAACTTTGAATGTGTTGTGTAGGAGGTTACTTAGCATGTGGCAACTCACTAACTCCAGACGCGGAATTGTCAAGTCCCGTTTGGCCAATCTTGTTTTCGAAATCAGGAACCCTTGACTAATCACTCCAGCTTGCTTGATAACAGCGAGATCACAGCGCAACAACCAAGAAGGCTCGCATCTGCGAATCCATGAAGAATCAATTCGACAATCACACCGATTTCTCTAGGTATTGCTCTTGGCATTTTCAACTGGACAGGTAAATTCTTCAACCATTTCTCCCATCGTCGCTTTAGCACTTCAGGTAGATCTGCATCCCATCCCAGCTTAGAATCACAGATATCTCGTAAGATCATTTTGGCCGTGAGTAGAATAGGAGCTGCTAATCCCAGCGGATCATAGATTTTCGCCATAGTTCTCAGAACGATTCTTTTCGTAATTTCATTTTCGTTTGGTGGAAATGTTACTGACAAGGTGTCTTCTGATTTGTTCCAGCCTAATCCAAGAAATTTAGTCTCTGATGGTGTTGTCCCTAGACTTTCCTTCGCATAGGTAGTTTCTCCATCCTTCTTTACATCACTTTCTAATTCTGCGGCGTTATGTAACATGAACCTACCTTCTCGCAGGATTTTCACAGCATCTTCTTTGATGTCTCTCGTTCCTTCCACTGTGTCGCTTGCAATGTTTATGTCGTCCACGTATGTACCATCTTTAAGCTCTCTAACACAAATCGGATGATCTTGTGATTACTTCTCTAGATGAACACTTGGACCCAGACCAAATATAAGTCTTGTCATGCGGTAGATCTTCTCTTCTCTGGTGTGCAAGTTATTTACGATTTATCCACAGGAACGTAAAAGCGTCACGTTCGGTTTCCCTGATAACGATCTGAAGAAACGCTTGCTTTATATCTCCAGCAAATAGCACAGGTTTAACTCGGTTTCGCAAAAGAATATCTAACAACTTTCGCTGAAGTGGAGGGCAATACGAACTTTTTTTGATTCAGCTTGTTCCCGAACGACATGTTTATGTGGAATGTAATGTTCGTGCTTCTCGTTTGGTTCTGTTGGTGCAATCTCTACAATTCCCTGTTCCACTTGGTCTTCGATTATTTGATGATATGTCTTAAGTAAGGCAGGCTGTTTATCCAGTCGCTTCAGTACAGGGACGTAGCCAGGGGGGAGTCGTGGGAGCCGCGGCTCCCCCCCCCCCCTTTGGAAATTAACAAAAATAATTGTGAATTTGGTAACGAATGAGTTTAATTTATTAAAATGTTCTAAAATTTTTGGAATTTAGGAAAAATGTTTAACTTAACGGCAAAGTTTGGTATGTCCGGAAAAAATTTTCGACCCCTAAAATGGTACACTGACCGATTTTTTGGCGACGGGGGGGGGGGGAAAGGTCGCCCAAAATATTTCCATAAAAAATTTTTCCGGTAGATTTTGAACTTTTGCTTTATAGAAGTGCCCTTGGTGGGTGCCTGCCCCCCTTTGCCTTATTATCGTTCCTGCGTCCCTGACTACTATACCTTTAGCCTGGCCTCAAGGCTCCCCCCCCCCCTTTTTCAGGTCTGGCTACGTCCCTGCTTCAGTAGTGACTGAAATCTCGGACGCGCAAAGTTGATGTTGGTTGGTAATTTGGGATGACTAGCTTTCCATGGTAGTGCTGTCTCGTATTTTCCATCTTCTCTCCAGGTCAACTGTTCTTTGAACTCCTCGAGCACGGTTGTTTGATATGAGGTGTGATATCCGCCAAAATTCATATATTCAATTATGCAATTGGAAATTGCATTTATGAAGTTCAGTTATGCTATTATGATATTCGATATTATGTTATTCGAATTTCATTCGGCGTGAAACAGTCATTATTGAAATTTCATTCGGCGTGAAACAGTCATTATTGAAATTTCATTCGGCGTGAAACAGTCATTCGGCATGGCACTCAGAAACCAAAATTCGACTTCCGGTTCGGCATGGCACACAGAAACCAAAACTCGACTTCCGGTTTAGCGGGAAATTGTAATTCCACCATGACCGAAGGCGAAGGCAAGTTAAGTCAACAAGACAGAAATATAAGTGTTGTAGACGTATTGGAAACAACTGTGTTGAGGAACTTAGACATCGGCGACCAGTATGCCCATACGGCGCATAAAGATTTCTAAAATTCCCCAACACTCTTTCTGGATTTGATGTATTGACCGCAGTGCTGCCAGATGATGTATTTAGTAGCATGCAATTCGCTTTGAGAAATTACATTTGGACTCGCAACTTGTGCTGAAGAAGCATCATTTGATGATCCAGGATATTTTCTGATCTATCCTGTCGCTACTTGCAACAAAGAAACAGCACGCTGTTGACTTAAGAGGGCCTCTCAGTAAAATCCACCCACTGGTTTGGGGAAGGGAAAATAGATTTAGCTCATATTTTGCATATGAACTAGACTTTGGTCAATATTAATCGAGCTTCTTTCAGAACGTTTCAACTTTCTGTTTTATAGGAGTTATAGCCATGTTAAAATTTGACCTTGCGAGAATATTTTCAAACCGGAAATGAAGGGGAATTTTACAAGAATTCATCTGATTTTTTAAAAATGTTGTGATGCGTTTATCCCCTCCAGTTACTATTCACATGCAAGATTAACACTAATACTCTCGTTTACATGGAGATTGAACAACTTTATTTGCTTAATACGATTTTTTGTATAGTTTTACGAAACTATGTTTTCAAGATCTCGACGACAGGCTTAAAATTGCTCATATTTTACTTAAAATAGCTCAAAAGTGGCACCTATCTGAAGTTCAAAAGGCATGTAATTTGAAAGTATACCTACTAAAATTAAGTAATCAGGAATAAAACTCGTCTGCAAGCAATTTTCTGAAAAGTTATAAATCTCCAAATTGGGTCTATTTTTAGCTGTTTGTTTACATTCGCGTGTTCGCTGATCAGCGACACTAGTAATAATTAAAAAGTTAAATAAGCTGGTTTCGTATCCAGGTTCTAATTCACAACATAAAAACATTAAAAATACAACCTTAACCATTCTTGGCTTATTCGCATGAATAATTTCAAAACTGTTAAATATCTTTTTGAGGTATAATCGGGCAGTACTCTCTGTGGTTGTAGCAAATTTCAAAGCTGTTAGTATCTCTGGCTGTATATAAAAAGTGTTCGGTGCTTTAACTTTTTTATTCGACTCGTCTCGTCATCTTTTTCTGTCCCTGCAAATGGAAATTTTGCCGGAAAGGTCGGACATTAATTCTTGCAGCATGGATGCAACATATTTTTGTACATAATTGCAGTCAAAATACTACAACCTTCCCACTTCCGCTTTTGTAGTCTGTTGTCATTTACTATTTTTGTTTTAACTTTGGCATTATTGTAGCGGTTGCCGAATTATAGAGAAATATGGCAATAAAATTTAGTTGTTTTTTTATTTTTGTAATATTTTAAATGATTGTAACAAAGGATGCATTTTTCGTTTGATTCACTGCATATGAACACATAAAAGTTTTGAAATTTAACTTATGTCGTCGTATTTCCCTATAATTTGTTAACCGCTAGTCCGCTACAATAACAGAAATACTGCAGTAAGAGACAGAGATTTTCAAAAAAATAGTTTTTAAAAAGTTTTAAAAGAGTTTTAAAAAGCAAAAAAGTTTAAAAAGTTAGATTTTTTAAAAAGTTAAAAAAATTTAAAACGGTTAATTAAAAAAGTTGGGGTTAGGAGTTAGGGATTACTGGTTAGGATAAGGGGATTAGTGGTTAAGGGCTAGTGCCGCGAATTTATTATTATGATAAATTCAAAATGTGCTGCGAATTTATCATAATGATAATTTCGGACGTGTTTAAGAATTTACTCGTATAGTAAATTCAAAGGTGGAGCTCATGCTGAACTGCAACACTAGCTTGCCAGTTATTTTTCATAGCAGCTCCTATTTTTACTTTGTGCATGCTTGAGTCATGGAAAAGAACTGTTCTTTTGCTGGCCTGGGGAATTTCGCATGTGGAAAAAGCCGGGGAATACAGAAAGTTGCACAAATTGGGGAGTGTAATGCAGACATTTGTACTCACCCCAGCAGTTGTCACCTCACGAGGCTTACCATCAACGAGAGTGAAATTATACTTGCCAGAGCAGGGCACTTTTACCCACCCAGGAACAGCTGACAAACATGACTATCCAGTCTGTTATTAGATCAGTTTCGTTTTCAAATGGGTTTATCCTGTCCATATGAGATCAGTGGATAGACTTATATAAAAATGAAGCCAGCAGACAAATTTGGCTAACGTTGTTTACATCGTTGCTACCCAATTCACAGCTTTGGATAACTCACATGCCTAGTTACTGTTACGGCTAGTTTACAGAAGCATAGACTGAATAGAACAAAAGTAACTAAACATTAAACTTATGTATTATCACTTTATATTTACTGAGATCGAGGGAAACAGTGTGTTTTGTGGACCAGAGCCACTTATAGATAGTATATAAGTGTTAAAGTATGAATAATTCACCGATTATTGGAGTGAACTTAATTTGAAACCAAAACTGGATAAATGGAACGCCGTAAATAAAAAGTTTAAAAAATGAACTTTGAAACTTCGCGGTTGACACGCATGCGTATTGCACCCATTTTATTATTGACTGGTCAATAAATGTTTCATTGCGGGCGGTTGCTAACCTGAAGTTCAGGCCCTAATTTGAATTAGGGCCTGACACAAAACCCGTCTAGATCGTGGGACGCCCACATGTTATTTTTAGACACACATGCAATGTGATTGACAAGTGTTGTAGATTTCGTTACACAAAAAAAATTATATTCTCATGAACATGTCCGCAGAGAGTGCATTTTGCTTTTTAATTAAACTTAAAAATTCAAGGTACTTTTATATAATTAAGAGTCAGTTTCTCTATTTAACCGAACAGCAAACAAAGATTTAATTAGTCAGTTCTGTGTACGGCTTGCTGCCAAGCTTTCTCAAGGTCTCAACTTGCTGGACGCGGATATACTCTATTTAACTCTAACGACTAACGGGCTAACAACAGCAACAATTTAATTCTCAATCGTACCACGAAGAAGGCGATGTAGCTCAGAAAACAACGCCGGTAGGACCTTATATTAAAAATAAGACTTTTGCCGGCGAAGCCAGTTGACAGAACATCTTGGCTGTCAACAACAAGCTTTCGAATACATGACTAGTTTGGCTGTTCTTTCAGCGTTGTGTGTGTCCAAAATTTGTCAAAGATTTTGATGAAGCCCTTTCTCGCCTTGAGCCCTTGACCGAGCTATTTTTAAAAACTGTTGTTTATGTGAACTTGCAACCAATCAAAATCCTTCGTGATGCTGATCAACCAATCAGATTTCCCGTCCACCAGGTGGACGGGAATCCCACAGTTTAGATAGGTTTTGTGTGAGGCCCTATTCTGTGATTAGGGCCTGAACTTCAGGTTAACCGGTTGCCGAACATGAGGTTTTGTGGACCGGCACGTGACACGGTTTTGACAATCGGCAAATAGAAAAATTGAACTTTGACACTAACTAACAATAAGAGTTATAAGACTATATAACAATAAGAATTAGTTACCTTTGTTCTATTTTATGCTTTTGTAATCTAGAACCATAGTAACTAGGCATGTGTGTTATATAAATTTGTGAATTGGGTATAAACAAACGTTACCCAAATTTGTCTAATCGAGCTAGACTTGGGTCAGTACACGCATTTTCATAAAAATAGCAACCCTTCGGCTAAACAGGATTCTGATTATCATATTGAGCGACATCAAAATCATGGGAGTTTCTGCAAAGTGCATTAAACCGATATTACCTGTAGCACTATTTCATGACCTAAACATCGCACAGAGACACTTATGTACGTTTTCTATTCACATTGTTCGTTCAGACATGCACCTCCCGCCGTGGGAGCGGCAGATCAAGGTCATAATCAGGAGATTATGGTATTGTGTCAATGTATTGACGAAGTTCTTATTATATTACCAATATATTATTTAATAACATTAAAAGATATCAGGGTCGTAGACACTGTACTACTCGTTGTAACTGTACTACTGTATGTGTATATTGAAAGTGTATAATTAGTGCAAGTGTAAGTTAAGTACAAATGTAAAGCAATTCGAATTCAAGAATGTTCTGTACACGATCGCTTGTATATATTGTAATTATATTTTCACAAAATTGTATATATTCTTTTGAACAAGCTAAAAAAGTTTACTCATGGGTAATAAATCAGCTTATTTTAACTCTTCAATTACTAGTGTCGCTGATCAGCGAACACGCGAACGTAAACAAACAGCTAAAAATAGACCCAATTTGGAGATTTATAATTAACTTTTCAGAAAATTGCTTGCAGACGAGTTTTATTCCTGATTACTTAACTTTAGTAGGTATACTTTCAAATTACATGCCTTTTGAACTTCAGATATAGGTGCCACTTTTGAGTTATTTTAAGTAAAATATGAGCAATTTTCAGCCTCTCGTCGCCATCTTGAAAACATAGTTTCGTAAAACTGTAAAAAAAATCGTATTAAGCAAATAAAGTTGTCCAATCTCCATGTAAACGAGAGTATTAGTGTTAATCTTGCATGTGAACAGTAACCGAAGGGAATAAACGCATCACAACATTTTTAAAAAATCAGATGAATTCTTGTAAAATTACCCTTCATTTCCGGTTTGAAAATATTCTCACAAGGTCAAATTTTAACATGGCTATAACTCCTATAAAACAGAAAGTTGAAACGTTCTGAAAGAAGCTCGATTAATATTGACCAAAGTCTAGTTCATATGCAAAATATGAGCTAAATCTATTTTTCTTTCCCCAAACCAGTGAGTGGATTTTACTGAGAGGCCCTAAAAATTGCCTTCGCCTTCGCCCATGTTGAAATTACAACTCCCTGCGTGCTTTTCCCGCTAAATCGGAAGTCGAGTTTTGTTTTCTGAGTGCCATGCCGAATGACTATTTCAATAATGACTGTTTCACGCCGAACGAAATTTCGATAATGACTGTTTCATGCCGAATGAAATTCGAATATCATAATATCGAATGTCATAATAGCATAACTGAACTTCATAAATGCATTTCCAATGGCATAATTGAATATATGAATTCTGGCGGATATCACACCTCATAGTTTGATCCTTGAGCCACGAGCAATAGGACAGGTGTAGTGTTGTTAAATAAATGCCACCATTGAAATCCTCACAATATAACCTTTCGAACGGGGGGTCAAGTGCCGTCAAAACATTACACAAACCGAAACAATCATATATTTATACTCACCGCTTCGCCAAACATTCAAACGAGAAAATTAGAAAAAGT
>CACRXK020017644.1:0-10485 GCA_902702795.2 Paramuricea clavata
TATATATATATATATATATATATATATATATATATATATATATATATATATATATATATATATATATATATATATATATATATATATATTGTAGTATGAACTTGATATATGTACAATAAAGTATCCCAAACCAGAATGCGGTGCATCACACAGGTCGATTGGACAACTAGTAGCTTAAGAAAAGTTTTCCCGTCATACCATAACGCAATGGCACGTTTTGACCAATTTATTTTAAAAAACATCGAAATCTCTAAACAAGAAGGGCACCTTTGACTTAATTTAGTATTTACAGCGACATTAGCTTGTACAAAAAGGGCACTTTTCATCACAAAAAGGGACACGTTTGGTCCTTTGAAACAATTTGGGAGGGGGGACGTGCTCCCTCTGCCCCCCTCTTCCTACGCCCCTGATTCTAAGACCACTTGATCCCGAGATTGAACGCCTTATGTAGATGAGCATTTCGAGTGGAAGATTCATATATATTTAATTTAGACCTATAACCAGCTGCTGAAAATAGAACTATAGCAGGAATCGAACCTACGACCCGCAATTCCGTTGCAGTGCTCTAACCAACTGAGTTATAGAGTTCAGTTGTCGAGCTCCAAGCACAAGTTCTTGTTTATATACAGTATTTAGTCCAGGTGATGCCATTATATAAGATATGAACAGATTGAAGGATTTATGTAGGATGGAAATTTCAAGCACAAATTTCAAGAAAAATCCCAAGCGCACATTGAGATTTCCAGCGTCATATTCCCAAAAATCTTTATCTTTACCCACAGGTTCGATTCCTGTCAGATGAATCTTTCGTTATCAATTTACATCTACTGCATGCAGGATCGCCGAGAGAGAGGCAGAGGGGAACTTTATCTCGGGCGGGGCTCGCAGAACAAGGGATCCTTAAAACTTATTGATGCAAGATTGATGAACTCAGAATATAAATCCCAGGACCCAGATGATACATCTAAAAATCTCAAAAAATTAAGAAAATTGTCGGAAAAAAATAAACGATTTTGTGTCCGCAAAATTTTTTCCGCCACCAAATGAACCATTTGTCCGGCGCCATATGTCGTGAAAAGTTTTTTATCAAGATTATACGTACAGTGTAATTTACAGCATGAGCTCCACATTTGAATTTACTATATGAGTAAATTGTTAAACGCGTCCAAATTTATCAACATGATTTATGCCAAATTCGCGGCCCTAACCCTTAACCTTAATTTTGTGTTACACAGCTTCGATCATGTTATATTTTCCAATTATCAGTAACCTTGCCCGCTCATTCGAGTGCTACAGTATGTATATATATATACTGAATAAAAAAAAAACAATAAAAAAATCGAAAAATCGAAAAATCAAAAAATACAAAAATACAAAAATCAAAAAATCAAAAAATACAACAATCAAAAAATCAAAAAATCAAAAAATCAAAAAATCAAAAAATCAAAAAATCAAAAAATACAAAAATCAAAAAATCAAAAAATCAAAAAATACAAAAATCAAAAAATCAAAAAATACAAAAATCAAAAAATCAAAAAATACAAAAATCAAAAAACCAAAAAATCAAAAAATACAAAAATCAAAAAATACAAAAACTGTTTTTGTGCTGTCGCGTCTGGGCCACCGTAATATTCAGCCCAAATGACAAATCAAATCGGGCTTTGTATCAGAATTTGAACCGCATCTCACTCGAGTAAAGTAAAATTGCGATGGGCTTAATAATACTGACCACTGTAAATAATACTGACCATTCCAATTTCCATTTGTTATTCGGCATGAAGAATATATTTCATCGCATGTCGCATGAAAAATTGTCGGCCGGTGAGAGGCGAAAGGCCCTTAAAATTTACTGTAAATCACTGTATAAAGACTGAAAAATCTCAAAATAGCCGGTGCGAGGCGAAAAGCCAGTAGGATTTAAATCACTGTAGGAAAAGTTCCGTGTACGTACGAACGCACCATAATGCATTGCGCTTGAGCTCGATGAGCCACCAAACTGTGGGGGCTGGCTCAGGCTCGCCCCAAAAATACTAGACTATTTGCGGTTTGCCTGACCTCCAACAGCCTGTTCATATGAGCCGAGAGCGGGATGAGATTTTCCAGGCATGTTGTAAAATGCGGATTGGATCGCTGGACTTGTAAAAAGGCGGAGACTGGTTTGTAAAAATAGCGCTCGCTTAAAAGTACATTTCCTGTCTTCTTTTTATTGTTTTGTTTCGTTAGGTTTCTAAAATTAAATACCACTAATTAAAAATAGTCGATGAGATCTGATATATAATGCAATTGATAAGTCTCTCGAGTGATTAATAGAAACCTCGACAGGTTATATTGCAGGAATTCAACGACATAAAATAGTATATAATACAATGACATTAGTTGTTTTACAAATTTCGAGTCCGCGTTTTACAAATTTTGAGTCAGCGTTTTACAAATTTTGAATTTGCGTTTTACAAATCCAGTTCGCGTTTTAGAACATATTTTTTATGATTACGGAGGTTTGATCCAACCCATGACCGGATGGTCATTTTTTGCCGAATTTAACCTATAATATATTAGCGTATTTATTAACCTACAATAAGTATTTTAACCTATAATAAAATATACAACGGCATATTCCGATTTTAACCTATAATGTTGTAGCTACCGTTTCTCACATCCGGAATGTGATTTTCGGCGTGCATTTCCGGTCACGTGACTTTGCTAGCATACATTCGGCCGCCATTTTAATAGTGAAAGACCCCCTATGGAGTTCAAAGGAATGCCGCTATAATGTTGTCTATAACATTGTTATCTATGCTTTCTTTAATATCTCTAACAGAACATATCTTACAGTTGCATCTATATCGCCATCTTGCGTACTTCCTCGTGGTCCATAATTAATATTCATTATGCTAATTATGCTAATTATGCTAGACACTACATCCCTCCTTTTCTCAGAGTTTTTCACAATTTCAGTTCGTTGTTAATAATCTACCACTATATTTTTGTGTTGGTATTTAACAAAACAGAATGTGAATGCTAAGACACATTGTTGATTGTCCAACAATATATATGACTGTCACCGTCAGCCCTTTCTATTTACAATAAGGCTTAATGATAATAGTTCGGCCTTCTTCGTTCTCTCCTTGGATATTGTCGTTCCAGATTTTGTTGTTTATCTCGGTTGTGATTGTTGTTATTTTCATTGTCTCTAATATCACGTTGTTCTTCACGTTCATCATTATCTTCCATTTCCTCCTCATCTTCAGAAGGCAGCCCAGTTGTTTTAATAGGTTTGAAAAACGATTGGTTTCTAGTAATAGCGAATCCTGGTCTTTATGCAGTAATCATCGTTCCTTTTACTTTGGTTATTCGTAGTGGTTTGGAATCAAAATTCGGGGTAGATTTGTTGTGCTTTTGTTGCTTTACGAGTACATAATCACCAATGTTCATGGTTGTCGTCTTACTTTGTCTCCGTCGATCTGCATATTCTTTCATGCGTTGTCGTTGTTCTTTATCGCGTTGTTCGACGGAATGATCAAGGGCATTCTTGCCGGTTTTAGTATCAGTCTGAGGTAATCTTGTGCGGGTGTTCCTACCGAACATGAGTGTGGCCGGTGCAACTTGAGTTGTGGTATGAGGAGTAGCTCTGTAATTTAATAAGAATTCCTGCATGGTGCGCGAAATAAGAATTCCTGCATGGTGCAGTTTTGCTTTTGCAGATGAGCAGTACGAATGCCCTTCATCAGTGGTTTCATGAATTTGCTTGTGGCCATAATGGAGTGATTGTTTTGTGTTGAATGCCATTGTCATCCATGAATTTCTTTATTTCTTTGCTCTGAAACGGTGGACCATTGTCCGAGATAACTTTTTTTGGTAATCCAAATGTGGCAAAGATCTCGTCTAAACATGGAATTAGGTGAGAAGCATCCGTTTTCTTCATAATTTTTGTTACCGGATGTCGGGAGCGTCCATCTATTAGGACAAAGAGTGTTTCTCCACTTGGTAACGGACCCAAAAAATCAATGTATACAGTGTCAAAGTTCTCCTTGGGTATTTCGCGCATTAACAGAGGTTGTGGTGGTTTTGGACGTCCAGTGGTTTGCAGTCGATTGCAGATTTGACAAGTGAATCAATTAAGGGGAACCAAACTTTTTCTCGCATTAGGCTCTTCGTTTTAACTATGCTTTGGTGGTTAACATGGGCTAAACGTATGGCATCTGCTCGCAAGCTTTTTGGAATAACAATGCGTGTGTCTCGTAAAATGATGTTTTTATCATTAGATACAGTTAATTCATCTTTGACATTACGGAGTAACATTAGTTCACGAATATCAATGTCTTTGGAAAAAGTTTTGTTGTCTAACGTATGCCATAAGTTTTTCTGTATTATGTGTGCAGCATGTTGCAAAGTTGGGTCATTTTGTGTTTCTTCTCTGATTTGTTGAAGGGTCATTGTTTTGGGGTTGTTGATTCCGCAATGAACTGAATATAATATTCAGAGTTTTCACTGTCTTGTGATGTCATTGAGGTCGTATTCATTGGGTGTCTTGACATGTAATCGGATGGGTTATCGTGGCCAGGGCGATAGTGAATTTGGAAATTGTACGACTGTAGGCGTAAACGCTAGCGTTCTAGTCGTGCAGGGCAATGTGAATTTGGATTCTGAAAAATCGATACTAATGGTTTATGGTCTGTATAGATTGTGAAATAAATTCCATAGAGAAATAAACGAAAATTTTCGCAGCCAAAAACAATTGCCAATGCCTCGCGTTCTGTCGGACTATATCTTTGTTCTACTTCTGTAAGAACATGACTGCCATATGCAACGACAGTTTCGTCATGTTGGCTGGGGGTATTTTGTATTAATATTGCCGCTAGACCAGTTGGAGAGGCATCTACAATGAGCTTGGTGTCTTTTGATGGGTCAAAGTATGATAAAGTGGTTTTCTCGTTCAATCTTCCTTGTAATGTATCAAACGCATGTTGTTGTGATTCTTTCCATTCATATTTTATGTCCTTCTTTGTAAGTTTACGTAATGGGGCAGTCAGTGTTGCAAGATCTTGGATAAATCTCCCGCAATATGTTACCATTCCTAAATAGCTACGAAGTTCAGAAACATTCGCTGGAGGTTTGAGAGACTTGATCGCTTCGATCTTTTTAGGACATGGGGATATACCCTGCTTCGAGAAAACATGACCATAAAACGTGATGCTTGGTTTATCAAATTCACATTTGTCACCATTGAATCTTAAATTCTTTTCATTAGCACGCTGTAGAACAGATTCTAATGTCATGTCATGTTGTGTTTTGGCAAAAACTGGTATGTCGTCCCTTATATTTATACAACCGTCAATATCTTGGAATGTGGTGTGAACGGCATTTTGAAATATCTCAGCAGCACTATTTGTGCCAAAGTTCAAACGTTTATATCTTTTGAGACCTTCATGAGTTTTTTTTTGTCAGCCAAAATTATTAAAATAGAAATCTAAATGAAACTTTCTAAATTAATTAAACCTTTTCTAGGCATTTTTAACTTTCGCATCTAATTAAAATGAATAAAGGCTAAGCACCCCATTATGTGTACCTTACATGAAGTTCCCTTCAACACAGCCACGTGCTCCGAAACGAAATTATTATTTATATTCATATGGTTTTTGCAAAGTTTCCGCAATGGAGTTGAAACTGCCTTTATTTTTGAATTTGTAAACAACAAATCAATTTATAAACAACAAATTTTATCGCTTACGTTTGTTTCAAAATCAATATCAAAAAGCTTGTTCATAAAGATTTTTATTTTTGTTGTGTTAAGTTTTTTAAGGAGGGCTTAAAATTGTTAAGATACTCTTAGTTTATAAAGTAGCCTAGTAAAAGGATTGCTTAGAAGTTTGTAAAAGGTCTAAATTTTGTTACTTTTTATGACGATGGTCTTGGAGATTTTTTGCTAAAGTTCCTCCAAAAATGCAGGAAATAGCGTTTAAGGTAATAGAAAATTGAACATTTTCCTTGGCGGTTTTATTGATGATTTAGCCCCCCACTCTCTAATACGCTCCGAGGGCCCTGGCTACTGGTTGCTCATCTAGGGGCTCACTTCACATTTACATACTTACAAATCACACACACACACAAATCGATTAGACAATAATACAATCAGTAGCTATGTAGAAGAATAACACACAAGGAAATACTGAAAGATGAACTGCAAACAGATTTAGATCTCCTGAGTATGGAAACGTTTTGTTTCTTTTATAAAATTTTGGACGTGGTAAAAGATTTGAAAATTTTCATCCCCAGAATGTAATGAGGATCCAAACAAAAAAAGTTTTATTATTTGTGAATTGGACAATGCAAGCCATCTATCAGCAAAAATGCGAGCAACAGAGGTGAGCAGCTTCAATCTTTGAGCAGCAAGAATCGGACAATATAAAAAATAATGATTAATTGTTTCAATTTCAAAACCACAAGTACGTTTAGGAGATGATTTACTACCAATTTTAAAAAAATAATAATTTAATGCACAAGCGTCCAAACGTATTCGAGTATGAATGATAGATGAATATCTATCAAGAGAATAATTAAATAGGGTTGGACTCGGTTGAAGATTGAAAAGGTCTAACAAAACTTTTTTGAAACGAGAAATTGACGGAAGATTACGTACAGATGTATCTAGCCCATTCTACAGTTTGGTAGCAGATGGAAAGAAAGACTTTTTAAAACGCTCAGTGCGCACTGGAAATAATGTAAAATCAGATTGCGATCTCACAGAATAATGAGTTCGCTCGAGCACCTGAGAAGGCAATAATTCTTTTAAATAATTTGGAACAAGATTGTTAACGATCTTAAAATAAAAAAATAATTTATGTATACAACGTCTAAGCTTCATATGTTCCCAGCCTGTTTCTTTCATTAGATTTTTTTACTGGTGCCCTTCATGGTACCCGTTACGATTTTAGCAGATTCATATTGGACAAATTCGAGAAGATCGCTCTCACCGTCCATGCAACCGTCCCACAATACATCAACATATTCCATCACGGGACGAACAAGAGATTTATATAATGTGTTTAAAGTTTTCCTATTTAATTTATATTTTAATCCTTTAAGCATATTTAACCTCTGGCATGCCTTTTCATATACTTTCAAAATATGAGCTTTCCATGATAAAGTACTAGATAGTGTGACGCCGAGGTGGGTATACTGTGAAACCATAGCAATTTTTTACCTTCGTAAAATAAATCAGCATGATATGGCTTAATCCTTTTGGCTGAAAAAATAATCGATTCGGTCTTAGTTGGGTTCATTGTAACTAACCATTGGGATGCCCAATCCTTAATTGAAGTAAGATCATTATTCAACTTTATCGAGGACATATTAGGTACATCAACAATATCAAGGATTGATGTGTCATCCGCATACAAAAAACAATCTGACTGAAGATTTTTAGTTATGTCATTGATATATATAAAAAATAGCAAAGGGCCAAGGACAGAAGCCTGGGGAACACCCGCTTTTATAGTTTCCCACTTAGAAGACTGGCCTTCAATCACAACTCGTTGTTTTCGATTTGATAAATAACTTTTAAGCCAACATAGCAGTGGATCCTGAATACCAATTACTTCAAGTTTGTATAAAAGTCCTTTGTGCCATACTTTATCAAAAGCTTTACTGATGTCGAGAAATACCATCCGAACTTCTTTCCCTTGTTCAAGTGCGTGATAAATCGTATGCACAATGTACATTAATTGATTCACAGTGGAATCAAATGTTTCAAAGAGTCCAAACTGAAATTGAGGACTTGATAGTTGTACGAATTATTTGAACCTTTATACAAAATTAATTTGCATGAACCGTTGCCGCACTATATAAGTTGGCAATTGTCAAGATTGCCAAAAGACGAAAAACATGTCGTATTTTATACAAAGGACAAAGGATTTTTGCTTTAAACAAAGCGAGAGGGACTCGTAAACATTCATTTAAACTTTTTTTATTCATTGCCATAAGAAATTTAAATGCTTTTAGCCAAATATCATTTCGTTTTTTTGTTGCTTTTTATATATATATATATATAAAGTGCACGAATTTGAAAAGCCGAATTATATGATCATTTATGACGTATTGTGAGTCAAGGTTTTTTACGAGGATTGAGCGTGGTAATTGATTGCAACGGCTTATTAATAAATCGCATAGATTTTTCCCCAGCTTTCTTGCATAGATGTAATATTGCATGCATGGTAATACAAATATCCATGGATATCTTCGAGATTTGTATATCGTGCATTTGTGCCAGATGTGGCCTATAATTTCGTGAAATTCATAACCACTTAAAAGCTGTTAGCATAATGTTCATCATTTAGTGAAAACTATAAATATTTTATCACAAAATACTTAGAAAAACAAACTTACTATAACAATACTGCCTCGTAACTGTTGATACTATGGCTCGCGTTGCTTTTGCGTAGATTTTCATCCTCCCCCTCCCCCCTCCCACGAGTGTCATCCCGCGCCCTATTCATGCAACGGGGTAGGAAACCAAAGCGCTAAGGTAGGAGCCAGGTAACAGAATCATATTCTTTCAAACTTTCTGGGGAGATTTTTTAGTTTAATAATATTGTTTCACTCCTCGGTTTCTGACGCGAACATCGTATAGTAGGCAGTTGCATTTCACGGCGGACAATTGCGTTTCAGAGCGGGCCGGGTGAAAAAATACCCGGCCAAATCTGAAAGGCTCCTTGGCTAGGACCTTGGCGTCAGTATTTTGATGACGAATCATATCGTGGCAGCGGTTACACTTTTTAGGCCGAGTCGACCTTCTGTGTGCCTGCGCCACCGTATTCAAATTCGTCCGGTTCTACACGTCTACGCGGAATAGGAATAATTATACGAGACAATAACTGTTCACACCGAACCGGTTGAATTGTAGCTCCGAAAGTATTTACGTACTCGCGCGCAGATTAGCTCAATCAGTCTCAATCCTAATTCTCTACCGTGCAAAATGGTCTTGAAAAGGACAGGTTCCGCTGTTCACATGGCGCCGTCTAATTTAGGAGCCATTCCAGTGCAAAAACGAAAACCTAATTTTATTTTGTATTGAATTCTACCAGTTAGCTGTGCTGGAAATCGTCCGCTTTCATGCGTCCCGCGAGAGCGCAAGACGAAACCCGACGAATTTGAGGTTCTGAATTCATCCAGCCTCGAGTGAACGCGGCCATAGACACCAGTCTTTGTCCATCGCTAAATATAAATTATTCATAATGACAAGATATTGGCGCGATTTTTTTCAACCTAGACCCATCTTTGCATGTATCTATAGTTAAAATTTTCAGTATGAATACATAAAAGCGCCAAAGTTTGTCAAGACTTTTGAACAGTTTGAGCAACATGCTAAATTGTTTTCCAATTTCCCAACTGCTATATGTTTTTCGTTCATTTTGAAAGGAAATAATATTAAACAATTGAATGAGGTCGAGTAGGATATGAGGAATTATTAAGACCGAGGTTTGTGTTATCTTCAGAAGCCGAAGGCTGAGGCAGATAACACAAATCGAAGGGTGAGGCAGATAACACAAATCGAGGTCTTAATAATTCCTCATATCCTGGGAGAACCGAATTCAATAATTGTTTTATTACTTATTTGTTGGAATACACAAAAAATGTCGGCGAACCTTTCCTTTGAGGAAGCCATTTGTATTTTCCAGCTTTTGGCACATATATGCCGCATAAATTGGACGTCATAGCGTATTGCATTGTTTTTTAAAAATATCATGAAATTACGTCAAACGTGGTATATTTGTTTTCAATATTCTACGGTGATGTCATAACTCCAAATTTGGGTAGCTACCGAGGGAATTTGACGATTTCACCGAGAGCTCCTAGCCAATCAAAACTCTTGAATTATTTTCAATAGATCATGATAGTAATTATTCACCTCCGCAGACAACTCTTGAGCACAGCGAGTTTTTATTGCGATTTATTGAGGTCGAGGGATAATGACGTCGTGCACACGACTCTAGCCTCATGTGAAACAGAAGATGTTTATTTTATGCAAGTGATTTGTTTCTTCACTGTGGGCCGAGAAGACGCAAAACACCTAGTCACCTACTAATAAATGCTCTAATTTGCGTGACGTATACTTATGGGCACTTTAAAACCTATCAATACAATAAAACAATAAATATTTTATCAGCACCGTGTGTTAAACAAATTATAAGTCGGCTTACAGTTGCTTCTTGGCATTTTCTCGCCGGAAACTCAACTAAATCCTACTCATCATTTCTCGGGTATCATGATTTTCAACTCCATTCAAAGCAAACTATTCTGGACGGTGTTGCTATATTACTTCTCCGTAATCCTGGGTATAGCTTTCAGGAGAGAAGCAAATGGCCACGCTCAAATATTTTTTCAAATCAAACAAGGTGCGTAGAAAATATCATTCAACAATCTGTCTAATTTTGGAACTTAAATATTGAAGTTTGGTGCAGAAGCGAAAACCGAACAACTTGAAAGTAA
>CACRXK020017645.1:0-10485 GCA_902702795.2 Paramuricea clavata
CCCGAAATTATAACACATAAAGTTGCAATTTTCCAAACGCAACAAACAGACTACTCTCCTACCCCTCCCTGAGATCAAATTCAATTTACCCCCAAAATCTGGGGGTTCACGTGACCAGCTTCGACCAGGGTCTTTGCTTCCCAAGAGCAAATAGCCTGGGAACGAGGTTGCCTTGGCCCTTGAGTCATGTTCGTGTTTATCCCCTTGGAGTTCTCTTTTAATGTCTGTATATATGTCATGTGTGTTAACAAATGTTTATAAGTTATTTGTATTACCCTATAACAGCTCCGTATAAAATATATTAAAAAATAAAGATTCAGTGATGTACTAATCAAAATTTCATCAGTGTTTCCTGGGCATTCTGATGAGCTCTGATGTAGAGCAAACTAGGCATATATTTAGCAACTGCCCTCCATCTAGAAGAGACATGATGAACCAACATCACCGGGTCCAGAATTGCTGAAGTTAATTTATATGACATGTCACACATCACCGAGAGTAAATTGAGTAATATCAATGAATTCATACTTCCAGTTCATAATTTCAAAACATACATTTTTATAACACAAAAAAGTTTAATATAATCTTAGCGTCTCGTCACTGTCAATCTCTTGAACTCGATCTTCTATTGAGTATTGTTTATACATCATCCGAAGTGATATCCATGGCTCCGCACGAGCACAAACAAGTGTGGACTATTTTAGACACAATCGAACTCACACCTTTGGGATTTCGGTTTGCCGCTCCAGATGTTATCTATCAAGTCACACAAGCGTCCAATGCGGCCTTTTATATCATTAAAACGTCGAGTATAAGATTGTGTTATTTTGCACAAGAATTTCCAGTGTACAAATGTACAAGAATGCAGCGAAGTATTCTGAAACATTTCCACTCCTCGGTCGCAAATTATGTTGAATGTTTAATTAACGTGTTTTTAAATCGTCATATACTTCATCTTATATAATTAATGTGGATCAAAACAAAAAACGTAAACAATGCCAGCACATGCGCAGAAGGGACTGTAACCTACCTTTAAAAATGCCAAAAAGTCAAAACGTTCAATACTGAAATTTGGAGCGCGCCGTTTCACTGCTCTCACTCTTACAACGTGTTACCTTGTCATCAGTCTTTAAACTATCTATTCCCCCAATCTTCCCAAACGCCGACAGACCAACTAGTGCTGTGTTTCGTGTCAGTATATGGAATTCGAGTTTCCTTAATGATCACAAGTTCATTGTCTGTTACTAGCGATATTTTTTGCCTATTTTCAGGGTAGCGGCATTTTAAGGCATCATCTAATTCTTTCATCATGATCAGAATACGCTATTGCATCATTCGATTTAGAGGTATTATAAAAACCACTGAACAAGTCGAAACAAGGCACTAAAAGGCGTTCAAAAAGGTACTCTGCGGCAAACCTGCTAAACTTTCGTCCTCCTTGCTATCCGCCATTCCGTATACATAATAGTACTCGAATTCCACCAGCACTTTCCACGTAATTTCACTTCTAATCATACATACCGAGTGCATAAAAAAAACGCAACCTCGAAATTTCCCAAGAAATCGACATTGTTTTAAGGACAAAAGATTTTAGGTGCCTGGGAATTTAAAATAGTACAACTGTCAAAATTGCTAATTTACTGCACACGCGAGTGCATAAAACAAAATTTATGCATTTATTTAATGACACTTAATAAGTTTTTATTTTACAAGTACGGTACAACAACAGTAATGTGACTATTAGCAATTCGATTTCAATTCCCAGGGGCCTAAAATCTTTTATGCTTAAGAAATGCAAAGTGTATTTCTTTGGAAATTCTGAGGTTGCGCTTTTTTTATACACCCGGTACAATAAAATGCAAAATCTACATACATTATATAAAATTTTAGGCATTTAAGAGCGCGTGTCTCTAAAAACCGCCCACTGACTTGGGGCTCGAAAAATAAATTTCTTCGAAACTTTTACCGTGAACTACATTTACTTTCACAACAAACAAATGCTGTTGGGAATTTTGAAAATATATTTAGTTTCAAAGTTTTAGCGATTTTTTGGTCTCGCACAGTCGCGGGAGAAATTCGCCGGCTAATTAAACGAAAAAATGGGCTGAATTTAAATAAACATAATTTCAAAAGTTTTTGTTCAAAATTTCTGATATTCACACCCAGCACCGGAAAACTATCGTAATTTCATCTAAACTAACTTAGGTTTTCAATTACAGAGCATTTGTGACAATATTTAGCGACAAAAAGCGCCATGTCAAAATACGGCTTTCAAATCCTACTATTTTCTGCGCTGAATTTCTAAAAAGTGGGACCTAATTACATACAGTGACTAGTATAGTTGGAAAAAGGACACTTTTAAGTACTAAAAACCGTAATAAAACTCGTCTGCAAACGCGATTTGAACAATTGAGAGCGTTTGAAATTTGATACTATTTATGGCCTTTTGTTTACATTAGAATGTTGCTGAGGTCAGACGTCTGAGTTCATGTCACTGCTAAAAATGCGCTGTAGTTCTGCCAAATAACCTTTCCCTAAAATAAGTTTATAGCACTATTGTACTAATCTACATTTCTTTGTTTATGTCCACCGTAAGTGGTTCCAAGGGATTTAAAATAATAGGCATGTTAAAATAAACAACTTGACCAAATTAATATGCTACTCGGGGAAAAGCCCGCATGCAGCGCGAATTCTATATGTGGCACATGCTATATTTAGAGTTTGCGTTGCAGCATACTAAACTGTTCAACCCCGGGGTTGAACTCAGCCCTGTTTACCGGGTTGAAATTTCAGCCCTGTCTGTAATACAAAACTCTATCAAAATCAAACGCGCGATTACGTCACAAAATTTTCAACCCCGGGGTTGAACTCAGCCCTGGGTTGAAAATTTTGTCATGTAATCGTTTCAACCCAGGGCTGAAATTATCATGAGTTATTCGAGCGTGCGCGGTAGTGACTATTTATTACAAGAAAACAAAATAAAGGCTCAGTTTACTTCCGCGAATCGATGCCGAGAACGTATAGTATAACGTTTTAACCCCGGGGTTGAAATCGTCCGTGTAATCGCAAAAAAAATCAACCCGGTTAATAGGGCTGAGTTCAACCCCGGGGTTGAAAATGCTCCATGTAATCGACCCCTAAATGTGTGAAGTTTAGTTCTGGAACCTCTCTGCGAAGTTGATCTTTGAATTATATTGCTGCAAAATTTGAGAGTTAGTATGGATAATCTGTGTTCTTTTAATGTTATCGGTTCAACTGTATGTGGAGGGTGTCGAGGTGAATCGGGTATTAGACGCTTAGAAGATTGTGATGAGAACATTCAAAACCATCTTTCAAGTTGCCGTTTGTCGAGATCTGGTTTTAGCGAGCGCGAGCTGATTTTGAGAAGAGCGGGATTTTTACATGAAATATCAAGCGACGAAATACGCTCCATGACAGTATGCCCAAACCGGCCACCGGTACAACTTGGGCCGATACTGGAGACCTCGTCTAACATGCCAACATCCCGTTCTCACACTGCGCCTGCACTTCGCTGCAAAGGAAAAGATGTCATTAACCTGGAAGTATCACGAGATGTATTCCAAATTTATGGAGTACTTGCGCAAGTTGGTTCTCTTAAGTAATAAATATAGTCCAAATTAGAGATATATAATCGCATTGTTAATTTGTTATATATAGGCAATTTAATTAGAGTTGCACCGCGAATAGGCCAGTGCGGCATTCGCATGGTAACATTGGAAATTAGAGGTATACTGTAGTGCTGCACTGGCCTATTCGCGGTGCAACTCTAATTATGTTGCCTATAACAAATTAACAATGCGATTATATATCTCTAATTCAGTTGGACTATATTTATCACTTACGAGAACCAACTTGCGCAAGTATTCCATAAATTTGGAATACATCCTCAGGTTAATGACATCTTTTCCTTTGCAGCGACGTGCAGGCGCAGTGTGAGAAGGATGTTGGCATGTTAGACCACAGGGGGCCCCACTATGAGTTATGATTGAAATAATATTGTATTTATTTTTAAAAACCTACTTGAATCCCTTGATAATCGATTATTTCTTCTCTCGAAGTTCTATAAACATTTTGAACTGCTTGGAGGGAGAATTAAACAAAAGGGTTGAAACTTCGACTAGATGACATTTCTAAATGCCTTAAAATTTACAATTTATTAGTGTTTTCGAATATTTTTTTCAGATTCTATGTATTTTTGGATATATCTTCACAACTGATGTAGTAGATTCAATAAACGATTGATTTTTCGTATGTTTTTACATGATACACTCGAAGGGTTTTTTCGCACAATATGTTCCATAAGTAGGTTGTTCTCGTGACGTCAAGTATAATGATTCCGAGCCATTTAAAAGGTTTACAGAACTTCGAGAGAAGAAATAATGGATGATCAAGGGATTCAAGTACGTTTTTAAAAATAAATACAATATTTTTTCAATCCTAACTCACATTGGAGCCCCGTGCGAAATTCCCGGAGAACAACCTACTTATGGAACACATCAAACGATGACCCGCCGAAGTTTCAACCTTTAGTTTAATTCTCCTTTCTTTCGCCGCCTTTGTCTTTTCGCGCCCGCGTTCTTACTTGTCAGCGATCATCTATACTTCGTGAAACGTCATGTAGAGTGATAGTATAATGACTCCAACCAGTTCGAAATGTTTACAGAACTTCGAGAGAAGAAATAATCGATTACTAAGGGATTCAAGTAGGTTTTTAAAAATAAATACAATATTATTTCTGAATCATAACTCATAGTGGGGCCCCCTGTGGTTAGACGAGGTCTCCAGTATTGGCCCAAGTTGTACCGGTGGTTTGGGCATACTGTTATGGAGCGTATTTCTTCGCTTGATATTTCATGTAAAAATCCCGCTCTTCTCAAAATCAGCTCGCACTCGCTAAAACCAGATCTCGACAAACGGCAACCTGAAAGATGGTTTTGAATGTTCTCATCACAATCTTCTAAGCGTCGAATATCCGATTCATCCCGACAACCCCCGCATACAGTTGAATCGATAGCATTAAAAGAACACAGATTATCCATACTAACTCTCAAATTTTGCAGCAATATAATTCAAAGATTAACTTCGCAGAAAGGTTCCAGAACTAAACTTCGCACATTTATAGACTTTTCGACCTATTAAGCAACAGTTTAGTATGCTACAACGCAAACTCTAAATATAGCATGTGCCACCACGGTTAATAGAATTCGTGGTGCCACATATAGAATTCGCGCTGCATGCGGGCTTTTCCCCGAATAGCATATTAATTTGGTCAAGTTGTTTATTTTAACATGCCTATTATTTTAAATCCCTTGGAACAACTTACGGTGGCCATAAACAAATAAATATAGATTAGTACAATAGTGCTATAAACTTATTTGAGGGAAAGGTTATTTGGCAGAACTACAACGCATTTTTAGAAGTGGTACGAACTCAGACGTCTGACCTCAGCAACATTTGAATGTAAACAAAAGGCCATAAATAGTATCAAATTTCAAACGCTTCTCAATTGTTCAAATCGCGTTTGCAGACGAGTTTTATTACGGTTTTTAGTACTTAAAAGTGTTCTTTTTCCAACTATACTAGTCACTGTATGTAATTAGGTCCCACTTCTAAGAAATTTAGCGTAGAAAATAGTAGCATTCGAAAGCCGTATTTTGAATGGCGCTCTTTGTCGCTAAATATTGTCACAAATGCTCTGTAATTGAAAACTTAAGTTAGTTTAGATGAAATTACGATAGTTTTCCGGTGCTGGGTGTGAATATCAGAAATTTTGAACAAAAACTTTTGAAATTATGTTTATTTAAATTCAGCCCATTTTTTCGTTTAATTAGCCGGCGCATTTCTCCCGCGACGGTGCGAGACCAAAAAATCGCTAAAACTTTGAAACTAAATATATTTTCAAAATTCCCAACAGCATTTGTTTGTTGTGAAAGTAAATGTAGTTCACGGTAAAAGTTTCGAAGAAATTTATTTTTCGAGCCCCAAGTCAGTGGGCGGTTTTTAATTTAGGGACACACGCTCTTAAACAATACAAAATACGCGCAAATTCAAAGCAGAATTATTTCCCTTTTTGTCTATACAAATAAGAGCATTGGTTTTCTCTAGGCACAACGATACCCATTGTCTTTATGAACGTACATTGAATGCTTTTTGTTAGTCTTTTGTGAAAACCTTCTCAAACATGTAATAAGTCAGTTAAGCCTGATTCTCATATGTCGCCGACGTCGGCGATGCCATTGTTTGAGATCAGTGAAGAAGAACATAGACAAAAGATTTTACTCATCAATAATCAACGACAATGGGATCGCCGACGTCGTCGACATATGAGAATCAGGCTTTAATTACAAGCACTGGTTTTCTCTACGCACAACAATACCCATTCTCTTTATGGACGCACATTGAATGCTTTTTATTAGTCTTTTGTGAAAACCTTCCCAATCATGTAATAAGTCAGTCGCAGCGCCTCGGCCTGTATTTGACTAAATGCCTCTGTTCTCGGTAATTAACTCCTACTTAATATTTGCAGTATTTCTATGTAGTATAAACGCTAATAACTTGAGCTAAACTACTAAAACAAACTTTTCTCGTTATCTTTTGGCGTTATCTCCTGCTGTGTTCGCTGTTGCAAAACCCTATTAATCTGAGCGGACAACCCTTTTAAGGGAATTGTTGGAGTAATGGCAGTTCGACTGTATTTGAATTTTTTCGTTTCGATTGAGCGTGGTAAGGAGAGTGTTTTGGATGACGTTTCGCGTGAAGAAGAATTTGAAGAAGAAACAATTTTTTATATATCTAGAGAATTTATAATATGTTTTCTTAACCTCTTTCAATGTTCCTGCATGCTAAATGCCCTGGTTAATTTAACAACAGTTCTCGGTTACTTTTGATCACCATCTTGGTTCATTAACTATAGGCTATACGGTTGAATTAACCAGAATATGTTAGGTGGATTATTAACCCAGAATGCTTGGTTAATAATCCACCTACTAACATAGTCTGGTTAAGTTGACCATATATGGCCTGGTTAAATTAACCTGGAATCCAGGTTAAATTAGCCAGGACTATGATGAAATTAACTGGACTCATGGTTAAGTTAATCAGGAAATTTAACGAGGAACATTAAGCTACCCCAAACTAAAAACACCCCGTTATAAGCAAAAAAAGGCAACACATTAAAAAATCTTGTCCGACCGTGGTAGAAACAGAATAAGACTTAACAGAATACATTGATAGTGTCCGGTGTTTATGTTTTCTAAAGGAAAATGAAAATCTCGACGCGGCTTTTGACTTGTACAAAAGCCAAGTCATCAGTTCCACTGTGTGATGCTCACATACACATTGACTGTTTGCCGGCAATTTTTTCTCAATCGTCCGGACAATGTATGTATTAATCAGTTATATCCACATGAAGTTTTGCATTTGTTTCCTTAATTAAATGTGACAATTCTACTATCCAATCGAAAGACATCAACAACCGAGTTCACAACACATATTTAAGATCAAATCAAGGAACTTATCAAGCATTGAAAATTCATGAATAATTCATGAGGAAAAAACAAAGGAAATCACAACCGTGTCCGGCGGTTTTAGTACTAGTTAAAACATGAGCAGCCGATCTTTATCTGATATACAAACTCGAGCCGAAAGAACGTGCTTAAACAACGACCCATCTGATGAGTTCATTGGCAAAGTAATTTCAAGAATAAAAATTTTGTCTAAGCCGAGGAATTCAAAGCTGAAGTTTATGTAAATCAGGACAAATCTTTATCCGATTTACAAACATTGATTAATGATCCTCATGAATTATTAATGAGTTTTTTTTAATATGTGATAAAAATTCATGTTTAAAGGACAATGGCAATGAAAATTTTTATTGGCTATTTGAATCCTACTTGACAACCTAACAATGAAAATATAATAATTTCCTTCTCGAACATTTTAGCCTACGAGTAAAATGCATGCAAACGTTGGATCCATCTTGGAGAAAATGACTTTCGAAAGTCAGTGAACTTTGTGACGTCATTAGATGGGTAGCACCAAAACTACAAGAGAGAATTCTATTGCGTGCGTGTTATGTTAGCTAAAAATATGTCGCTTTGAGTGTTATACTGGCCAATCCTCTTCTCAGTCAAACAGGAGAAGTCTACATGCACTATCTGATAAAAACATACCGAGCGACTGGGAAAGCAAGCAATGGCGCAATTTACAATTCAGGTAATTGATCATAAATTATTACATTAGTGTTTACCTTGTTACACTCGAATTTCTGCGTTTATTTAACATGGATTAGAATAAATTATATACTGTCAGAAATAGTGTTACAAATAAGGTACATACTTGGTAAAACGTTTCTGCCTATGGTTTTGACTCAAAGGGGACTACGCGTGGTGATACTCGGTATTGTTTTATAGTCATGAAATTGTGTTTACCCAGCTAATGACGTCAGATAATGTATGCTGTGGCATAAATTTATTTTCAAAATGGCGGACAACTTTCGAACTTTATATTACATTTTCTCAACAACTAAACGCGACAAACCGGCCAAAATATAAAATTAAGTATTCCGTAAGTATACCTTATAGATATAAGCAATAAAAAATTTGGTTGCCAATGTCCTTTACACTTTAGCTTTGATTTTTTCGGCTTTAGGCAACCTTGATTTTTAAAATTACATCGCCAATGAACTCATAAGATGGGTCGCTTAATTTCTTAAGCCATTTAAGTGGCAGTCGCGCTAAGAGCGGTCCGATGACTTTGACTTCGGAAAATAGATTTCCTTTATTTTTTGTGTGTTGAAAGGCATTGGTATACAAGTGTCCAAAATAAATTTTTTTTTGAAAATTCTTTTTTATGGCTTCGCTAGACGCCGAAACTCATTTTACCCGTGCAGAGCTATTTTCAAGCAAAATCGAAGGTTGAATTCCGGTTAATTGTAGAGCCGCGCTGAGTCAAAACGCCTGACTATTTCCAAATTTCAACTAGATCAACAAGTTAAGATACAATTCAGGTTCCCTGTTCCAAAAAATAAAAGCATTTGAACAAATCGTGAATAAACGACAGCAACTTGGCGGCACACAGGTTTTTGCTTCTTGTTTGGTCTACAAAATTACACTAAAATCGAAGCCTGAGATCTCTAAATGGGAACCTAAAATTACGCTGAAATGATTGCACATGTACTTGGCTGTAATGATTTATACTTATTTTCAGAATGTCGATCTGAAGAAAAACCTGCGGGTATGGCAATCTGTATTTGGCGCGAGTTAAGATTTTCTGGAGCCCATAATCAATTATTTTTGCATAATTTATAGCTAATTAACATACTTCTTGAGAGGCGCTAAAAGTGAACAATTCCTTTCTGACTGACATATCTTAGATGAAAGAAACGACCACAGCTAGTAAAACCCATTTTGTAAATATAGTCGTAATATTCTTTTCCTGACACGCTAAGAGAGCTTTGTTTTTTAATGTTATGCCATATTCATCCAGTCTGACCAGAGTCATAAATGTCACGAACTTGTATATTTCAAAAATATACCAGAATTCAGAAAGACCGATTATTCTTTCCTTCATTCAGTTGATTGATTTAGTTGATTGATTTAAAAAAAAACTATAAGTATAATAGAACATTCCACGTGTTTCCATTCCCCCTGGGCCTAGTATTTTTATTAATATGTTCTATTTTTCTGTGGCGACGGAATATACGACACAAAAATGTACATTCGAATTTATAGCCGTGTTTACACTACGAGCCTAAGCCTAGCCCAGGCCTAGCTTTGGACTAGAGTTTTGTAGTGTAAACGCACTTGGCCACGGTCAGGAAATCTGAGCCATCAGAACAGGTGTTCCACATTTCCTAACCTGGGCCAGGCCCAAAGTGCGTTTACACTACAAAAACCTAGTCCAAAGCTATAGGCCTAGGCCAGGCTTAGGCTCGCAGTGTAAACACGGCTGCCTGACATATCAGAATGTTGGTTATGAAGTTTGAATTGAATTTACTTAACGCGAAATAAATACTAATAAAAATAGGAATTTTATATGCTGGATTAGCAGAGATCTAGTCTGGATCGGAGTTTTAAATACAACCGACCCCTGATGAGCGGTTTTAAAGCGCCAGCATAAAACCGCTAAATATTGAATACTACACTGGGTTTATACGAAAGAATTCTGTCAGGTTTTCCTTTGATAAAATTTGTTTAAGGGAGCAGTCATTATTAATGCCAGGGGGGGGGCGGAAGATATTTCTAAACTCATGGTAAATTTTTAATGGCCCTCATTCCTTCAAAATATTTTTTCATGGCCCCCTCTTTAAATATGATAAATTTTCATAGCCCGCCCCGTCCTTCTTCCCCTGTGATTGAACTTGATCATTGAGCCATTGGTTCAATTCCTACCAGAGGAGCTTGTGCTACATTTTTCGCAGTCGTTCCTGGTTAGGTCTTAATAAAATGTACATATTCTCACTTG
>CACRXK020017647.1:0-10484 GCA_902702795.2 Paramuricea clavata
ATGTTACATTAATATTTATACCTGTTTTCCATGACAATTGTTGAAACATCATATTGTCATGGAAAACAGGTATAAATATTAATGTAACATAGGCGTGAAAAATTTTTTAAACTTATTAATGTTTAGATAACTGTTTTTTGTAAACCTGATGAAGTTACGGTGGTTAAATAAAGATTTGACTTCATTTGATAAATGCTGAACCGTCTCCAGTCGGGAAAGAGACAACAGCCATGTACCTCAGAGCCCATCAAAACTCTACCATTAGGTAAGAGTATCTATCATTCGGCACACAAGGACTAGCTGGATCAACCATCAAACTTGTTTGTGCAGGGAATTTATACAGTAACATGTACTCTTTTGCCTGTGGGATGTGAAATGATATATTGCGCATACTTAACCACATTATAGTGTGCATACTCTGTCGCGTTCCCAAACTCTCTAATATTGAACTGGGGGAAGGGGGAGACAAAGTTTGTTTTGTCAGTGTTCAATAACTTTGTAATATTGGCTAGAATGGTCTCAAGGGTTTTGTCCAAGATTGTCTGAAACATACTGAATTTAATTGTGTGTGATATCACAATCTTTTTTAATTATCTTCCACTCCAGTAGTCTGAAAGATGGATATACACATTGATACTTGTCTTTCGAGCAATATATATTTGTTTCCATGAAAAGCAAGCAATATTATGCCTATTTGAACTTGTCGCATCCTAAATATACACATGAAACACATTAAATTTGCTTGTTGTTACATCTAAAATATATAGTTTTCTTTTGCCAGAAGCAATTAATATCATGTTACCCTAGGAAAGGTCAAGACACATGCATTGGGATTTATGTGAACATCGTGCTCAAGTGTTGCTGTATATAGGTATTTTGTATTAGATGATGTCATTTGCTCTATTGTGTGAGCCTCAAACTTGCTTTAAAAACTTATAATTGAACTTGAATTTTTTATATGACAGTTAACCAAGTATAATCTTTATTGTGGTTTGATAAAAGAATGGTAAACAGGCCATTACAATGATAAATGGCGACTCCAATTTAAAACAATGACTACAGCTATCATTTACTATAAAATGTTGCTGTTATTCCTATTTACCATTGATACCGCATCAAATATTTTCGTTAATCGTTTGAAATGTTTATATACTGGGTGTCCCCCAAAAACTTGCACTGTTTGATTTAATGTAATGTAAAAACTATAAAAGCTATTACTCAAATAAGTTTTATTGTATTCAGAAAGGGCTAACTTAGATTTTGATATGTAACATTTGAATATCTGTGCAACATTTACTGAGCTATCGATGTTCTAAATTGAAAAACATATTTGACAATGTTAAAAATTTGCGTAAAATTGCCTATCAAATATTATTTGGTTAACCTTGATATATAGATTTGTTGTGGCCAAAACAACATAATTGTTGGATAACCAATTTATTCATTTGCCTTGGAAAGTACGTCTTTTCTCGCATATACAATGTCTTACATGGGAAACCATAAAACCCAAACTCTTTGATCTTTAATGTTAATTAAGGCGTATTTGAAAAACGAACAAAGATTAACTTTATAATAGAAACTCCCAAAAGGTCATCAAATATGATTTTGAACGTTATTAAATGTTTTATGCTTATGTTGCTTGCTAGGAAACAAAAGGCTAACTTATACCGTAGGACATATTACCCGGAATTAAAGTTGAAATGCTAAAATTGAAATTATTAATTTTTGTGGAAAATGGCAATTGTTTTCAAATAAATTTGATCAGCCATGTTTCTTGATTTTTTACTCATTCTTAAAGCGTACGCCAAATTGAAACATTTTTATCTCACATAATATTAAACAAAATTAAACCAAAAGTCCAATAAATAGTTTACTTTCATCCAGACATGTATATATGTCCTCCTTAATGAATTTTCCTTTACTTACAGTAAAATATAAATTTTGCATCGCCTGGAATGATTGGTAATATGGATAAAAATTTCTGTTGTCTACAGTACTTGCAGTGTAACGTATATTTAATCATTTTTCCTCCATCGCAACACTAACATATCTGCCTTTCTAACCATAACTCTGAAACAATTGGCATGCATGTTGGCATTCATGACAAGATTCGGACAATCTTGGACATACCTAGTTAAGACTATAGAAAACCCCTAGAAAATTCACATATTTTTATGATAAACTCCATGTTCAATCATGTTGCCCTTCTTAAGCCCCCGCTTCCCCAACTCAATGTTGAGCTTGTGTCATGGCATATTGCCAAAAGTTGTTTCGGCATTGTTCACAATATTGAACAGGGGGGAAGGGGGGAGACAAAGTTTGTTTTGTCAATGTTCAATAACTTTGTAATATTGGCTAGAATAGTCTCAAGGGTTTTGTCCAAGATTGTAGTGTGATTTTCAAAACTTAAAATCTGGGGAATTCTGTAAAGGTAAAGGTCGAGAAGATTTCTTGTTGGAGGTTCGGAAAATTTCTTGACCGCTTCTGGTAATAAGTGGTGGAGCCATCAAAACTTTGTTTGTGTAATGACGACCGTTTTTTAAATTTGTGGTCTGTTGTATGACCCCAGGCTTACCCCCCAGCACCTTCACAGACGTAATTTCTCTTGGTTATACATTGGCCTGCAATGTATATTGCAGCCTTCCCAACAGGTCGCTTATTTGGGATTCACTTCGGATTCATGCAAACAAGCTTTTACACTGATCCCAACAAAAAAGAAAAATTCCTTACCTTTGTTCAGGGCACTTTTTTTAAAGAGCACTTCAATTGAACTTGTTACTTTACAGACACTTTCTGGAAAAGGTATATGTCTGTGGCTTCAGCTGTTCCTGGCGCTCGACTTTACCAACAAAATGAACCTTGCTATCTTGAAAGGTTGCATACTCCTTGATCCCTGCCCTGTCACCATCATTTTGTGCGGAGATACAACATTGGCTATTTCTTGATTCCTGGCATGGTTACCTACCCTGGATCTCTGAATCCATTCCCATATACAACTTTGCATGTTTGCAACGATTGACATTTGCAATGATGCCTCTTCCTTCGCCTGGGAAGGCATTCTCAGCCCCAGCACAATTTCTGTCTGCACTTCCAATTACTGGCCTCCTTCTATTGTTCCTCTTGACATTGCCACAAAAGAAGCCCTTGCTTTAGCTAATGTTTTGCAATCCTTCGTCTCAAAAGTTCCAGCTCATAGGTTGACGTTTTCACTGATGGCCAGGCGCTGATTCACTCTTGTGGAAAACAGGGCTCGAGGTCCAAGCCTTTTTTTGACACCCTTAAAAATGTTTTGATGCATACTTTCTTGAATCTCCATTTTATCCCGTGGCCTAGTGATCCTGCAGATATCCCTTCTTGTCCCCTTACTCCAGCAGATTCCTATCTCTCTCCTTATTGGCAATGTGTTCAGGTCGTGTTTGGGGGAAAACAAAGGCACTCCCTAGATTTAGACTTGCTGTCTAACATATGCTCTGATCTTATTGGTATACCCTTACCTTTCTTTTGGCCTTTTCCTGTACCCACTGCCACCGGTGTCAATGTCTTCGCTCAGGACCCTTCACAACATCCTTAAGCTCTGTTTCGGAACCCTTATGTACCCCCCCCCCCATAATCTTAGTTTGCCAGCTATTATGCTTTCTGAATCACTTCGCCCTTTCCTGTTCTCTAGTTATTCCTGACGGTATTGGTGGCCCATCCCTTCAACAAGAACTTGAAACGTTTTGAATCCTGTGCCATTGAAAAAGGATTATGCAATGCAAGAGTATTTTCATTACTGCATTAAGCAGGGAAAACTGCAGCTTGGTCATTCCTAGAATAAATCTTTAATGATTAATGTCTAGAAATTTTATACTGAAAGATTTTGTGTTGCCTTTGACCATTATGAAATTTTAATATTGGTCCAATGTCAGCTCTAAAATCTTCTACAACTATGTAACAACTATAGCTAATGACGTAATAAAATTGAAAATTAAACGAGACTTACCTTAAGTTGAAGTTTAATTATAATTCTATAAGTCTAATTGTGGGCACAGTTTACTGTGAAGCACATTGCAGATGAGTTGCGATGCAAATGAGTGTCCTCAAAAGGAAAGGATTATCCAATGGAAGAGTATGTTCATTACTGTGTTAAACAGGGAAAAACTGCAGCTCGGTCATTCCTAGAATAAGTCTTTAATGATTGGCTATCACCACCATCTCAACCATAATGTGATGTTTGACAATCAGTTTGTGCTAGAAGCAAATACCAAAGTAATCGAGCAGAATGTCGACCCAGAACACCAATCAATGCTGTGTAAAGGCATTCTATGATCAAAAACGAGAGTTTTACTAATGGAATCCATGGGGTGCTACGGTGAACATGCAGTTCTTTTGGTGGGAACACGGTACAAAGGACAACACTATCATGGAAGGTGGTTTGTGGCTACGCTTACATTGCAACCAACAGCAAGCCTGCTGGTTCCAGTTTGGGCTGGATTTATTATGTCATCTGCTGTCTATTGTCAGTGGTCACACCCACATATTTAAGGAGAGAATTATTCAGAACCAGTCACTCTGTGCAACTGCGACTAGGCAAAGTAAAAGAACAAGTCATCCCACTACCCGAGGTTCAAAGGCCATTGCTTTCAACTGCCTCAATTAGTTTGGCTCCTGGTCGATTTGCCTGACCTTGATCCCAGTGTTAATTTCCAGTGTTCATTTCATAAAAACCTAGTTCGGCCAGCTTGTGGTTTTTGTCATTACAAAATCTTCCCCAAGAATAATAAACTTGAGGTATGCAAGTCTTTGCTTTGCTGTTAATTCATCACTGCTGGTATGACCACTATTCACTGTTAAACATTTTTCTATCTAGAATCACATATCAATCATTGGTGCAGTCCAGTTTTTTGAAAACCAAATTGAGAATCACTAAAAGTTCAAATTTTGGTCCTATCCAACATTGCGATAGTACCAAGGAATATTGCAATGTTGATTGGCTAGTTGCTCTGAGCAAGTTGGTAGCCTAATGTCTGCTAATTTAAAACATATTCACTTCCTAAGCAAAAATATAGCAAATATTCTCTGCAGATATTGTGTTATATTTCAACTTGTTGTGTCATATTTAGACAATTGTTATGGTTGTTTTTTTCCTGGTGAAGCTATTCTTGATTATGAAGATTTACTCGATAGAATAAAAATGGCTCTACCATATATACAAAGTATTCCAAGCAAATGCATTTGTCAAGCTGGTGGGTCAAACTCTCACCAGCTTGAGTATGGTATCAAAACTTTGTTACAGGATATAGCACTTCAACTTTAGATGATTTTAGCAAATGCTGCAGAGCAAATGGACAATCATACTTGTTTTACTGTAGATTAATTTCACATGTTAGTGTAATTTGCTATTTAGTACTAATACTAGACCTATACTGGGTATATAGTATTTACTGACATTGTTTTGTATTGTAATGCCTTATAATTAACAATGTGTAATGCATGTTGACATCATTGTGTTTGTATTTTTTATGTCAGGAAGTAAAAAATTTCAAAATTTGTTTTGCTTTGAAGTTTCCTGATTTTATGTCTGATTTTACACCTCAGGTTTTCTCATTGCAACCAGAGGTATATTAGTCTGTGAACCCAGATGTCATTTCCTACAATGAGCGTGAGAAATGACGTCTGGGTTTGCAGGCTAGAGGTATATAAAATCAGATTATATAAAATCATATTTTTCGTTCGCTACTCAGTTCACTGAAATTGTTGACATAAATACATGGGTTGGATGGGCATAGCCACACATGAAATGGGACAATCATGGATTACAGTAAAAATAGATTATTTTGTGACAAAAAATACAAAAATTCACATCCAAATGGAACCCAATGAGAAGAAGCAGGTATAGTATGTAAACAGCTCGCTTGCCCCTTTTTAGCATGCCCATAATGGCAATTGCCTGTCATTCTTCTTCTCACAATACCACCTTTAACATGTGATGAAGTTTTGCAGAGTTGCCCCAGTTCATAAATTGGGAAGTCGTACTGAAAAAAGTAATTACCATCCAATCTCCATTCATATTGAACATGGAAAACTTAATGGTGTAGCACTTGAATTTCGAAAAGCTTTTGACATGATCAACATCGATAGTCTTATCTAATTAAACTCTAATTATTAAATGGATGTATTCTTATCTGTCTGGAAGATATCGGTGTGTTCAAATTAAAAATCATGTTTGATCCTCTGAATTTGCAATTGTTGATTGGTAATTGCTCCAGCCAATTACTGAAGGATATATTAGTGTTAGCAGTGATGTAACAAATTTTTCCTCATCTCTACAATATTCACTTGTTTTTTAAAACCACAGATTTTCCTAATTGCACATACTAGAGTATGATCACTTATACCTGTATGAATGACACCAGAATCAGAAATTTTCTCTGGTGTATTAGTAACATGATCAATGAGACTGGTGGTTGTTATAGTCACTCGAGTACCTTCATCTATCAGTTGTGATAATTGATATCGTTTATACTATTGTTCCCAGTAAGCTGCAAAACAACCAGATTTTTTGGGCCAGATTTTTCTTCACCCAGTACATATCGATGTTCCACGCTTGTGTAAAGAGATAACATGATGAAACGTTAGTGCTCTTCCGGTGGAAAAACAAGTGCTTTTGCCATATTGCCATATTGCCAGAATAAATCCCCAATCACTAACTAGCTCGCTCCAAAACGAAATTTGGCAAAAGATGACTGACAAAGTAATGTACCAATTAATGAAGTTGAATATGTTGGAAAAGAGACAGATAGTTAAAATCGAACAACTGGCAACTAAGCAAGACAACAATAACTTGGAACACATTTTTGTGGCATATATTTTGGGCAGAGAAGTGCTCGAAAACAGTTCCGGCCGAACTGTCAGAGGCTCTCGCTAACCTAAGTTTTATCTAGAGAAACAGGCGAATCTCTAGACTGCAGAGGGCATGCTTGACTCTGTGCATGTCGTTCAGCGAGTTGAGACCTAGTTGGACTGGTGAACAACTATTGGTATAGGGCACATTACCCAGGGTACTCAAAGCTGGCTGAGGATACACGCAAAAACTGTAGGTTGTTCTAGAGGAACAGGCAGACCTCTAGATAACAGGGGAACAGCGAACCCCGTTCAGATCCGTCAGGCCGTCGACATTGAGACCTAGTTGGACTGGTGAACAACTATTGGTATAGGGCACATTACCCCGGGCCGCAACTGATAACCTGACTGACCACATCGAGTCTCTAGGACTGCTCATTCAGGTCTTCAGTGCGACCTGAATGAGCAGTGATTGCGCTTCACGTGGTGAAGTGTTGTCCATCGGACAGCACTTCCCTGCCAGTAATTAAATATTTATTGCATTTTTTTTTTTTTTTTTACACAAGTGGGTTACAAATCTACGAGTAACATGTCTAACTATATACAGGAATGTCCATTTTTACTAGTTAACAGTCCTTACAACACGCCATTGTAGAGACGCAGATTGGTGTACATGATTATTGGGAGGTGGGTGGGTTTTTTTCCAAATTTTCACTTCTTTGCCAAGGTTTTTTATCCCTTGAATTATAAACTAAAAATTTTGCCAGAGATGTTAATGCACTGGCTAAAGTCTTGAGAATGAACAAAGCACATCGAAACTGCGATCAAAAGTCTTTGCGCAAAAAGGGGGGCATTGTATGTATGCATGTGAAGGAAAACCTTCAGGATAACTTCTGATTGGTTAATCTCAAGTTTGCATCAGTTGTTCACATGCTTAGTAGGCAAAGTTCGATTTTTATCTGATATTTTGTAATATTAACAGGACTAGAAAACGGTTCCCTTGTTCTGCCAAGGTACTTGGACCTTGTACGGTATTGCACGGATTGATTTTGTGACACAGATGTGTTGGCAGACAGAAAACACCCTCGGGCAAATGGAGTCTTCTAGAACATATTACTCCATTAACCGCAATTTATAGCTTTGCTTAAATTGATTATTCAATGAAGTTGAATATGTTGGAAAAGAGACAGATAGTTAAAATCGAACAACTGGCAACTAAGCAAGACAACAATAACTTGGAACACATTTTTGTGGCATATATTTTGGGCAGAGAAGTGCTCGAAAACAGTTCCGGCCGAACTGTCTAGAGGCTCTCGCTAACCTAAGTTTTATCTAGAGAAACAGGCGAATCTCTAGACTGCAGAGGGCATGCTTGACTCTGTGCATGTCGTTCAGCGAGTTGAGACCTAGTTGGACTGGTGAACAACTATTGGTATAGGGCACATTACCCAGGGTACTCAAAGCTGGCTGAGGATACACGCAAAAACTGTAGGTTGTTCTAGAGGAACAGGCGGACCTCTAGATAACAGGGGAACAGGCGAACCCCCATTCAGATCCGTCAGGCCGTCGACATCGAGACCTAGTTGGACTGGTGAACAACTATTGGTATAGGGCACATTACCCCGGGCCGCAACTGATAACCTGACTGACCACATCGAGTCTCTAGGACTGCTCATTCAGGTCTTCAGTGCGACCTGAATGAGCAGTGATTGCGCTCCACGTGGTGAAGTGTTGTCCATCGGACAGCACTTCCCTGCCATTAATGACAATCTACACGAAGTATAGGTTGTCATTTCCGCCATGGGAAGCAGCACAGAGTCAACCGGGTCGGCAATAAAGTGAAAAATGGGTGGATAAAAATAAACTGCATGGCAAGGAAATAGCAAGACTTTTTTTTTTAAATAATTTTTCTTTGCATTTATAGCATGTCAATGTAAGGCAGATTTGTTAAGCGTTTAAACTTTTGTGGTTGTTTTTATTTGGAAAAACTAGTTACAGACCCGTTTCAGTTCATTGCCGACGCGGCCAAGTCCGGCTACGACACGCTTATAATTATTAGCCGGTCATGTGGACCGTTAACGCAAATTCAATGGATCTGTTTGCATTATGAAATCGCGGTATGAATGACCAACCCTCCATGAAGTACGCGAAAAGGATCCACATAACCATGCAGGCTATACCACTAACAGCTAAAGTAAATATAATAATTAACAGAGTGGACTTAGACCTTTTGGTTTGTATTTGCAATGAGTTTTGATGTTACAGACACTAAAACGTCCCTCGGAGTTCTTATATACCTTTCATAACAATCTGAGGACCAGCGTCCAAGAGTCTTTATTAGCCAAGTAGGGAGTCCTGCTGAACCAGCTGCTGTAGCTGCTCCAATTCTGAAGCTATGTGAAGCATACAGGGTTTCGTCTAGTCCTTGCTGCTGAAGTAAACTGCGTAGATGTGAAGTTAGTGTTGCATGGGTGAGTGGAGCTCCAGATTCAAACTGAAAAAGAGGTCGACTTTCGGGGATGGAAGGTGTTTGGAGTAAATAATTCTTCATTGCTCGTACAGGGCAGAATTCATTAAGCGATGATCCAATTGTTAAACGGCATCCACGGCGAAATGGGTCAGTTTTTGAGCGTTTGATGATGACGTCAAAGTGTTCTGCATTCAAAATGTTCGGGTAGAAAATAATGCCAGTTCTTGAAAGGTGGTATTCAGGATCAAACGGGGAATTACAAGTAAACTCTCTGCACCACAGAAAGCCGAAAAAGGCTAAAGTAAAGGCAGCCCAGAGCATCACATTGTCTATAGAATCTGTAAACTGGGGACGTAGTGCACGATGAAGACATGCGAGTTCTTTAAAAGTGATGGGCCGACGATCTCTCATTTTTTCACCCTTCAGGCATTTCAGACCTTTCAGACATTTTTCTAATAGTTGCATGGTCCCCATATTGAATGGCACTTGGAAAATGACGTGCAGATAAGACACGCTGGCTAGATACGTTTTGACAGTTGCATATGAAACTGATTGGGATAAATGTCCCACAAAGTAAAGTAAAGTAATTTCAGTCGCAGGCAGCAGAGGTGAACAAGGTGTCACGATCCCTTTTTCGAGACAAAAAGAAATAAACCGTTTAATACCAGCTGCGTATGTTTGTTTTGTTGAGGTGCCCAAGATTGTTGAATTAGTTCATACACACAGTCTCTTAGGTTTGAATCATTGATGACGGGATGACGCAAGGCAGAGGAGAGGCCAACGGCGCTAATTGCTTGAAGCGGTCCATCTGAAAACGAGAGAGCGAGTCAGCAATGCCATTATCGATTCCGCGCACATGTTTAGCGGTAAACGTAAAATTATTTGTTAGCGTACAAAGGACAATTGGTCGCAGTAAATCCATTATCTTCGGACTTTTAGAGGTTTTTTGATTAAGAACTTGAACGATGGACTCGTTGTCACAGAAAAACAATGCGTTTAGATGTCCACTGGGATCCCCAGAGACAGCAGGCAAGATAAATTGGATAAAGTTCTTGCCATGCGATCGAAATACCGGTTTTTTGGTTGATATTTTGTTCCGGCAGCCAAAGGCCTTGGAACCATTGCCCTGCTAAATAACCACCGAAACCTATGGAACCAGCTGCGTCGGTATACAGTTGAAGTGTTGGCGATG
>CACRXK020017649.1:0-10154 GCA_902702795.2 Paramuricea clavata
GTGCTTCTGCTCGGCTAAACTTTGCACAAAAATGTGCAGTGACAAAAAAATTCTTAAAATTAGGTATGTCTCTGAGCCAGATTGCATTTTCTGTATTTTACCAAGGCAAAACACTCCTTTTAGAAGTGTATTAAAACTTTGTCTAGTGACATCATTCCACCCTCGAAGTCGCAGGAAATGCCATTTCCGTAACCTTACATTTCAAACATTTCTCGGGAGGTGGGGCATGCCCGCCAAACGCCCGAGAAATTACCCCTAGAACCCCCTAGAAACAAACCCACGTAGACAGTCCTGATAAAACTACACTCTTTATTATGCTACTCATCAAAAACCTCAAAAGAAAGCTAGTAGGGATACAATAAAAATGTTGGATCCAACAGATCATGAACAATGCTGCGCAGGAATATATGTGACTATTTTCAAGTCACGTAGTGTGTGACCTGCCGCGACATCGAAAGCTAAACTTGACAATGCGTGTGTTTCAGACATTATGAAAGCTGCAGGCTGGACGTCAGCTACATCATTTGCGAAGGTTTATGACAAGCTTATCGAAAGTGTGGAACCTTTGTTAGTTGGTGTGTTAATTTAAAATAGATATGGATTGTCATTAAATATCTGTTCTTTATATAAACTTCGTGTGCGACTGCACTCCAGTTACTTTGCACATCTCCGACAGTTACTTTGCACATCTCATGTGACTTCGTAGTGTGTATGATGACGTGGCAGAATTTAAAATAAAACGAGACTTGCCTGTAAGTCGATTGGGATTCTGCCAAGTCATATAAGGAGCACAAGAAGTCACGCCCATTCCAATTTTCTACTTACCACAGCTATATGGCTCCCCTTCCTTGAGGCAGTGACTTCTGTAGCATAGAGTAAAATCATGGTCTTACAAAATTATTCTATTATATGCACATTTATATCGATATATACAACTGCTCTGACTGCACACTCGTTGCTTCCAAGACTGGTCACTATAGGGCTGACAGTGTTATTTCATGTGACTCCTTAAGCTCTTGAAGACGTAACAGAATCTCAATCGAACATCGACTTACAGGTAAGTCTCGTTTAATTTTCAATTTTTAAGCTTTTCCAAACGATACTAAAATCCTTTATCCGCTGTTGTAGGCGCGAAGTAATTTGATAGCCGTGGCAAACACAAAGCGATTGACTTGAATGGGGATATAGATTTGTGTACCGGTTTTCACCATGAAACACTTTTTATGAAAATCAGAAACTAAAACGGAAGCAATAATTCCTTAAAATATGAATATAAATAATTATTTGAATTTGCCGTTGAAATACAGTGACACGTACAGAATCATCCAACCGTAACGAATAATACAAATAAAAATTTGAGTTGATTTGTTTTCCAAAATTTTAAGAACTTGTTCTTGTTAATTGAATCGCATAGAACACGGCAGGTTACATGCATTTAGTATTCAATAAAGACAACCGGCTAATAAAATTGATAGCTAAGTCAGCCGATGTATGGCATGTAGTAAATGCTTTCTCTTTATGTCAGCTTGGCGTCGTTTTGAAGTGCGACACAGATTACATTTAGCGGGAAAAGTAGCACAAATTAAAGGTCAAAGGTAACAATTAATGGTCCTCTATAAGTCAGCTAATATCGACCATGTATTAATCAGCAAATGTTGTCTAATTTTGTCCAATATAATACGTATTGTTTAGGCTGTTAAACAACATAACGCTGTTGATCAAGCAGTTTGTAATACATTCCTCTTTAGATTTACCATACACTGCAGATTAACTTGAATATAATAATACTAAATAACTCACCCTCAGTCTCCACAATGCAAGAGATGTATCAATATTAATATGTGTAACCTTGCAATGACAAGCTGTTCTGTAGAGGTCGCTATGGCTCAATCCATTCAAACTCATTCCGTCTGCTTATCCGAGCGATCAGGCCGCGCCAGGGGTTTTAGGTATGTTGGTATTTAGGTCTTGAATATTATTATTGGTATACTTGTCTAGTATTTTATTGTTAATTGAAATACTGTAGGTTGAAATACGGGTATAAAGCAACCTATTTTTAGCCAAGATTTACAATTCAGACAGACGGACAAAGCCGATCTCGAACCCTGAGCCTGAAATCCTCTGTGGAGGCTTGCCGAGGCTCTGGGAAACACCAGAAAAATTCGGGCTCTGATTGTTGTTTTTCAAGTGCTAATTCTCAGTCAAACTGTGAGTCTATTTAGTGATTCAAACAGCGTTTAACTAATATAAAGTTTATTTCTGTTTAATTTGTGTATTATGTGCATGTTTAATAAACATATTAAAGAAACACACAGCATAACTTTAATAAACTTATTAATTATAAGCTTCCTTCTCTTCTAAGCTTCCCTCGCTTCTCATATGAAATCAATAGACTATTCTGATACTTATATGCCAATAACATTGCCAAACTGTAGAATAACAACAGTGCAGCATTACCATATAAGGTCATATAAAAACAATGGCGGAAACGATTGGAGATGAATACTAAATTCGGGTCATATTACATTACACCATTCTCATTGAGATATAAATACTTTAAACTGTTGCGTTTGCGTTATAATTTATTCAAACTTTCACATTTATGGATATCTGTGTTACGTCAGAAAATTTGGATCAACAGGAAGTTATTTAAGAGTCTGGAAACCCTTTTGATGCTGACAACATAACTGTGTGCACTTGTAGAGGTATGTATTTAAGAGAAAGTGGCCGTAATGCTGTCCCTGTAAAAATTTTGGGTATTTTTGCTCATCAGCTTGCCATAGGCGAATGCCTCTACTTGTCTAAATAAAAGAAACGTCGTATACGGAATTCAGATTCTGATGATAAACAAGTGAGTAATGGGCAATAGTTGCTTCTTTATTTTTGACATTGATCGAAGTTCTATTTTTTACATTGATTGAATGACTGAATGGGGTGCCTCGCGTTTTGGTTCATTATAAATAAATATCTGACAGGAGTCTTGTATATTTTATAAAGTACAGTATTCCAGGTTTAATGCATTACCAAATTATTTATATATTTGCCAATCATGTTGCACATGAAAGAGTAGGGCATGTATACCATTGCATCATATTTAATCATGACCATATACAGTGTAGGTATATAGCCTGAACTGCATTCTAAACAATTTACAATACTTATAGTTATGGAAGTAAGTTAGCCTTTTCTAGTCATATAAAATGCAGTCAAAATACATTTTATTGAGATCATGTTTACAAATATTACATGTCTTCTCAATGTCATTTCCACTTGATGTTGAACGGTAAGCATTGAGCCTCATATTGAAGTATTTTGGTATCCCACCCCTTCTTAAGATTGTCATGAATTTTTGCCAGCACACCATTTGTAGTCCAAAATTTTTCAATTGCCCCTCCAAACATCTTCCATCCAACCTCCTACCATTTATAATGACTGCTCCCTTGATTGCTGCATGTACCATAAGTAATTAAAGTTTTGAACATTTCAGGAATCCTCAGCAACAAGTTTTAACATTAGGCAGCAATCATACAGTATCGTAGTAATACAGTCGGTAGATATGGACGATCTGGCGTGACTATGCGTGGGTTTGGTGGAAGATCTGCTTAGAGGGCGTTCCAGAAGAGGTGGTACGTCAAAAAGCAGAGTGAGATAGACTAATAGAGGTCAAGGAAACAGAGGTCAACGGAACAGTGGTCAACGGAACACAGGTCAACAGAACAGAGGTCAATGGAATAGAGGTCAAAGAAATAAAGGACGACAAAGAGGAAGAGGGCATGGCAGATTAGTAGCTGAAGAGAATTCAGAAGAGAGAAGGGCTCAGCATGAAGAACAATTGCAGGTCATAACTAGAGGGCACTTAGAGATTGCATACCTCCGCCCGCTACTGGAAGTGAAACGCAACCTTGGAATTTCCTAAGAAATCCACTTTGCAATTCTTAAGCATAAAAGATTTTAGGCCCCCGCGAATTGAAATCGAATCGCTAATAGATCGTATTACTGTTGTTGTACTGTACTTGTAAAATAAGAACTTATTAAGTGTCATTAAATAAATGCATAAATTTTGTTTTATGTACTCGCGTGTGCAGTGTATTTTGACAGTTGTACTATTTTAAATCCCCAGGCACCTAAAATTTTTTGTCCTTAAAACAATGTCGATATCTTGGGAAATTCGGAGGTTGCCGTTTTTTTATACACCCTGTATTGAAGTAATCTAATTTATTAGAATTTGAATGCACTGGCGGCACTTTGCTGAACGCAATAATGCGTAACTCCTTTAAGCCTAGTTCTCATTCATCACAAACCGTCGGCGATGGGAGCTTTGCGACATCGGCGACCGCTTGCGATTTATGAGAACACATAAAAAATTATATCGCCGATTGTCCGTTATCGTCGCCGACCATCGGCAATGACATCTCAGGAAACAAAAAAGTTTGTTTCTAGCGACCATCGCCGATCATCGCCGACTGCCACCTGCTTGAAAAATCTATGAGAAATGAGTAAAAGTTGTTTTTTCCTCAACAAGCAAGGAAATAATCAACTGAAGTTGGACAGAAATCATTTCTGCCTTGGTGGGAAATTTCGAAACACATCGGCTGTCATCTGCGACGATCACCGATGTATGTGAACTTTCGTTCATTCGCGATCGGCGAGCTTCGGCGATAAGCGTCGCCGATCGTCGGTGACAGTTTGCGATGAATGAGAACTAGGCTTAAGCCTTGTTTTAGACACTGAATTTCGGTCGCGTGAAATGCAACTAAGACAATAGATATTGAAGGATATTGATATTGATATTGAGGTTTATCATCTCATTAATGTCTTAGTTGCATTCGACCCAACCGAAGTTCGGCGTATAAAACGTACCTAAAATATTGCGAGCGTGTATATAAAATTATTTAGAAATTAGAATATATTTGTAAAGCACACGCTTTTAGAGCAGCCTCCCTTATATAAGTGAGAATTACAATTGTATACAATCTAAAAAAATACCATTAATGGACCATTTGCATTATAGACTAAATCTTGATCTAGACAAAATTTCATCGCAGCTTGATAGAGCATCACCAAATTAGTAATATTCCAAAGTTTCGTTGCGAATTGTTGTAAAATGCGAATAATATAGCCTTGCGAAGTTTACCGTTTTTCAGTCATTTTAATTTGTATTACGCACGGGTAATTGACAGCCCAATCGGGTGTTGGGGCATCAATTTTCCTCTCTCCTTCGCAGGGCCTCCTTAAGTATTTACAAATACCTTACATGAAGTTTCCTGAATAAAAGTGAGCGCGCGCGGTGTGATGGGAAGATTGAAATGAAGTTGGGGAGGCTCTGTCAGATAATGCGACGAAGTATGGTTTTTGAACCAAACTAGTTGTTGGACCTTTTTTAAACTTGAAATCGACGGAAATGTGAAAGAAATGGAAATGAATCTTCATAATCTGAGTATCAAAGTTCAATAGAGTCGTTTTTATAAAGAAATGTTGCAATTCAGAGGATATTTATAATTAGGTAGCTCGTATCCATTGATATTCGTTTGCAATTTCTCAATATTTTTCGATGCAAATGGACAGAAGTGCCATTACATTTATAACAAGAAACCTTGTGCAATGATTGTGGTTTTATGATTAACTCTATTGATAAATTCAAAATGTGCCGCGAATTTATCATAATGATAAATTCGGACGTGTGTAAGAATTTACTCATATAGTAAATTCAAAGGTGGACCTCATGTTGGAAAGGTAATGCAACAGCCAATCGAATTTTGCTATTTTGCGTCAAGCCATGTTTTGGATATAGGTCATATAGTGACAGCCAATAAGAAACAGTGATTTTGCGTGTCTTTCGTCGAGTTAATGATATTAATGAGGCTTTACGTCCTTAGATGCAGGCCAACTAATACAAAATGACTGAAAATTGCAAATTTGGCAAGGCTATACCTATTATCAGCATTTTATAACATTTCGCAACGAAACTTTGGAATATTACTATATTGGAATATTGTGATGCTCTTTCAAGCTGTGATGAAATTTTTGTCTAGACCAATTGGTCCATTAATTACATTATACAGTATACTGCGTGCATAAATTATACACGTCCTAATTACGCATCCAGTAAGTTTTTTTTAATTGACCGGGAAAAACAAGACAAAATTTTGTTCATTTCTTTCAATTTTTAACCAAATTCAACCAAATTTTAATCAGTTCTTCCTTAATCGATGGGAAATGTATTCAAGAAATTTAGTATGAATATGTTTGGTATTTTTTGAGTTATCGCGCTGACAGACAAACACACATACACACATACACACATACACACACATACACACATACACACATACAAACCCAGATGATTACATAACCTCCTGGCGGAGGTAACAAACGCAGATGATTACAAATCTCCTGCAAGGCGGAGGTAATAAACTCAATTTGAATTCAAAATAGATTGGTCATTTTAATAATTACAAGTATGTGTGGTGCACATAGTATCCAGACAATGCAATAATATTAACATCTATGTAAAAATCATTGTATTTCTAGTATACCAAGGAATATGAATGTGTATGCTTTGGTTTATTCTTGAAATGTCTTGACTGCGACCACGGAACATCATTTTGTTTTGTGGACATGAGACAAGAAGAACCATGGCAATAGAGGATCCACAAAATATACTGTTTCCAAATAGTTTGAGTCTGTATTCTATTATATATACAGGATATAAAGTGTCAAGAAAAATGTGTTAAATTATTGCATAAAGTGAACTTATATTGTCCATATAAAAATAACAGTCTCCAAACTATTTTATTCTTATTTAACATATAGTGACAGCATACAATGAACCACCTTTGAGCTGCTTGTTGCAAGTGCCGTTAGTATAGTAAAAAGTCAAATTTAATGATTGAATTTCACATGTTATTATCTTGTCTAAGCAGATAGGAAATTTTGACACTTTGTATATAATATGCTTTAACCCATTAATCATTAAATAATACTCTTCCTTTAACACGTGAATTGGGTTGTAAAATCCAACCTCAGAGTCGTTATTAATACAGGTCTTTAAATTTTTCAGCAGTATCCAATGGGATACTATACCAATTTGAAATGGTATCTACCAAGAAAATCTAGTAATTCCAGTATCCAAATTTAAAATGTGGCATCCTGTTTGATAGTGGTCTGTGTAAAATAAAGTAGGGTTAGGTACAGTATGTCATGCCACATTTCTTCTTAAAAGATTAATAAGCAATCTTTATTTAACATATCACTAATTAACATCAAGCCAAATCCACCGTATTAATTGAACTTATACTTCAGTTAATTGATTTGCTACTGATTTTTTACATTACAATATTAAAACACGTAATTGCTTATTAAAACACGTAATTAAAATTGAAATTCTTTAACCCTATTTGTACCGGGGGTGCGCACAATGAGCGCACGCCTATAAATATTTATCCGTCATTCCTGAACAAATGATCCCATTTGCCTGTGCTTTCATGACTTTTAATATTTTTCCTCTACCGTCATGACTGCGAAAATTTTTTTCTGAAAATTCAAAGTTATCCGGACGTTTGCCGACATTTGTCAAATAAGGTGTCTGGGCCAAAAATGAGAAAATGTGGGTTGGACAGTATTTTTTGGCTGAATCACTTCCCAAGACATAAATAACATAATATAATTAGAGAACATATAAAGATGGATTATTACACATGATTTGCAAAGTAAATATCCATAATATATTATATATAAATAGTAAAATATAGTATAACATATAATATAGCATACTATACAATACTTATATAATATAAAATACTTATTTATAATATTTTTATATATTCAAATACACATATTTCTTTGTACCTTCAAGGGATTGCATCTCCCTGTCTTTCAAGCTCCAAACGTGTAGGATGCATTATATATTGAACACTTTCGTGCAAGAAATTTTCCAATTGAGAGTAAAACTTTTGCGTATCTCAGAACGAAAACTTAAAGCTAATTTTGTTAATTCGTACTAAATTTTTTAAAAAAAATGCAGAAAGTAGTTTTTCATATCATTTCTTTCTTTTCTTTTCTTTTTGGTTCTTAATATCTTGCTGCATTAATTCCTTTTATTATTATTCGATATCTTTGGCTTCCAGCTCTGTTTAGCCTATTGGTTATTTTGGAGAGCCTGCTTCACTCTATTTAGACTTATACTAAGTAACTAATGAATGATTGTAAAATTGTAGTGAAGCAATATAACTTCTTCTTCATATGGCACAGAAATGCCAACTTGGAAAGTAAAATAGTGGTGTTTATGGACATCTGAGATATGCTATAACATAAAGTATGTCTTTTAATTTGAATGTAAAAGACCCAAAAAATATCACACCAAAATGTTTTGTTATCTCTTTACAAAATATAACCAAAATGGGGAAAATATTAGCTATATTTAATGCCAATAGCTCAGGGGTGCAGTGCTGTGGAAGCTCAGTCTTTTTGATTGGGAAACTGAAAGCGAGGGCCAAAGACGTAAGGAAATTTTTAAATTTAGAGTCTCTGAAATGCCATTTCCTGAACTTTGGGAAAGATTTGACAGAATTCCGATGGTCAGAAAACAGCATTGTAGTATGTCGAAATTTACAATTTCAAACAACCCCCCCCCCGGTTCCTACGGCCCCGGGGTGAAATGTAACCACTATCTATCGTATGCATCAGTTAGGTGCAAAAAGCTAAATTCCCCACCAATATATGTGATTACCGTATGATATAACCCTATAAGTGGCAATGCACGCTCATGTGACCTATTTTATTATTTTACTGTGTCTAATCCCAAGGATTTTACTCATCAGGGAGAGAGTGCCGTCACTCAATGGGTTAATTCACAAACGACAGTAAAATTTGTTATAAAGAAGTTAAAATAAAAATACACAAATCTGTATTTGTCCCCAAATATGAGTAAGGGATTATTATAGCCCAATGCCCAAGTATGAACACTTGAGCTACAATGCCAGCGCAAATTGGGCTATTCCGGTAATCCGATAATGGATATTTTGAATGAGATTTTCTCAGGGGTCAAATGTAAAAATTGAAATTCTTCCAGGGTCTCTCTTCATGGGTATTAACAGGAATTCTTCAGTGGATCTCTATTACGACAGGTATTCTTCAGTTCAGGGATATGATGAGCTCTTGTGCGACGGCCCTGATTGTGAGATTCCACTTCATTGAAAGAACGACCTTAGTTAAATTTGCTGTATACATTATGTCGCAACCTGTCACTATTTAATAATCTTATGTACTTAAGCCCACAAATCGTTGAATATACTCTTAACGCTCGTTGCAAATCACGCAGGCGCCTATTTAAAAAGCCCCAGCAACTTAATGCTCGAGAGAGCGTCTTGTTAGAATTTGAATGGCCTAGCACTTTGCTGAACGCAATGATGCGTAACTCCGTAAGCCTTGTTTTAGACATTGAATTTTGGTCGCCTAAAATACAACTAAGACAATAGATAATAAAGCTGAAACTTAATGAGGTGTATCATCTCATTATTATCTGTTGACTATACTGTCTTAGTCGCATTCGACTGACCGAAATTCGGCGTATAAAATGTACCTAAATCGTCCTATTTTGTATGAATATGTTGGATATTTCTTCGTTATCGTGCTGACAGACAAACACACATATACACATATACACCGACAGGCACACAATTTGAATGAACATGCCCTGTGGCAGAGGCAATCACACCAAATCATGCACAACACCAAAACCAAAACATGCACACTGGAAAATCAAACGTGTCAGGATGGATTTCTTTACATAGAACGTTCCAGGACAATTTCACAATACCATCTTAAACACTAACAACCTGACTAAGTCGTGTACGACCAGGGCAATACTAGCAACCTGTGAACCTGACTAAGTCGTGTACGACCATGTTCAACAAAACACACACGAGTCATAATTACTGTTTCTGTTAATGTCAATATAGGGTCATTCCATTTAATATCCACTCCCCCCCCCCACCCCATGGATGAAGTCAGCAAAATTTTAACCCCTAAGCAAAAAATATGAAAATGCCGACAGAAAACCCCCTTCAGAAATATGTAAATTTTCATTTTACCCCTCAGAAAAAATGCAGCGATCAAAAGATGCCAACAGGCATAATAACTTTGTAGTCACCCAT
>CACRXK020017650.1:0-10482 GCA_902702795.2 Paramuricea clavata
TATATATATATATAACAACTATACCATGAGCTCGAGTCGTATATGAGCTGATAGCCGACGAGGTACCAGCCATATACGACGAGAGCGCTATCAGCCATATACGACGAGAGCGAATGGTATAATTGTTTTATAACATAGTCTAATAGCCATTAACTGAAGCAATAATTAATTATCCTCTGTTACAATGTCTTGATAATTTGTTCGGCCAAAAAACGCTTTGCCATGAAAATTTGAAATACTTTTGTTTTACAACTCGAAGACGAAGCCAAAGAAATGGTTTTAGAACCGGTATATCTCACAGAAAAGCTCAGATATAGTTGTACAGATGTTTGGTAGTATAGTAAGTGCTTGTTGACTGCAAATTCATTTGTCTTTCGTTGCAAACTTTTCTGAACTATTTATATTCTCAATGAACATGTTTTTTCGCTGTTGTTTCAGTATTAATTCTTTAAAAACTTGCATTTAATTTAACTAATTTCTATGTAATAAATGTATTTTACTAACCTGTCAAAGTTTTTTGAGAGTTTTTCCTTGTAGTATTATCTTTCTCAAAGCGAATATTTTCCTTTTTTCTGCTTCGCAAAACTCATGTAGCTATAGGCTATATATATTTATTATACACTCACGCGCACTTAACCAATCAGTAATCGTTGAGAGGGTCACGTGCCGATCCAATATTTTACGATATTGGACAGGAACCTATTCGATAGTAGCGAATCGTGGCTTTTTTCATGGTTTTTCAACTTTTCAGAAGTTTTGTCAATTTCAAACATACGACTAGCGATATGGCAAACTATGAAAAGAATTTGGGACATTAATAGAGTTTTTTCTACAAGTTTTGTTCAAAAATATAAAAGCGTGGGAAAACTCGGTAGTATTATTTTTTAATGGAAATCAGTTTATTTGTGCACACATATTTGTAAAAACAAGTTTATTAACTTTTTGTTTAGTTATTTAAGCAAATAGGAAGCAAAATAATGCACATACTTTATATATTATATAAATTGATAGTTCTGTATTTAAAGGTGTTCACGTTTCATCTATTTTTTGCAGGTTTATACAAAAAGTTAAAAAACCAATTATCGTGTTGCCATGACTGGCATGACGTGACAACGCGAACCCCGTGCCTGTGTTCAGTGTTGGCACAATAACGAACACTTCGTGTTGAAACAATGCTTGGAAAATATAGGCGAGGGATCATTGCTTGCATGTATTTCTAGCTAAATGTTAATATTAGAGGATCAAGTGGTATAGAATATCAGATCAACTTGCTCATTAACGCAATTTGTACATTTGCGTCTGTCAACAGAACCTACACCTGGCTCAGTCGTGCTATGGTAACGAACACCTCCAGAGTTAATTACTTCACACATCGTGCGGGTTGTAATTTTGTATAATGCGTACAGTATATTTGTAGTTTAATATAATGCGTACAGTATATATATGAAGACAATGTACAAAATATACAAAACGTTCTTAGATAAAAGTAGTTATATTCATGCGTATATATAATACGTAAATCAAGTTAGCAACACCAAAATCCGTTCTGATACATCAGCGGTATTTCAACACTAAATATCTATAGCATGATACTGGAATTAGTATAGAATTTGAATTTTATACTATTCTAGCTAAGATACATGCAATTTCCATGTCACAAATTTTGATCATTTTTGAGTGCCAGTTAATGGTTTAGTGCGACTGAATTGTTATACTTACTTTTGTATAGCAAACGAAAGGGCATTACCACATGACCAAACTCCGTGCAAGAGTCTCCTTGCAATTTGACAGGAACAAGTAGTAAGAACAGGAAAACATATTCTGGTATAGTGAAAGTTTTTTTAAGAAAACTTTACATTTTTTTTTTGAAAGGGAGAAAAATTAGCCAATTTGTATGCGTTATGTGCACCGTCTTTTCCAAACTGAACACTCAGGTAACAGGAGCTATGCCTGCGGAGTTACTATAGTGACACCTGCATCAATATCTATTGATGATCACATTCGTTAATGGAATATTAATTCAGCCTGTTAATGTCGTATTTTAAATTCTTTCTATTTCATCCAGATCCAATTTAATTGTCCGATAAAGCAACGACTATTTGAAGTAATATAGTCATTTTGTTCTCACAAAACAGTATGGAATAACGAACAACTCAGTTTTCAGTTTCCTCGCGGTAATAATTTATATATTCTTTTTAATGAAACGATAAAGAATTTTCCAAGTTTGGCACGAAAACATGAATCATGCATTGGAAACTATATGAATGCGCCTGTTGGCCTAACATTATAGCTGTCACGCAATGCGAAAATTTATGTTCTTATGTAAAAGTAAAATAGCATTTAAAGCGCAAATATTACAAACCAGAGTAGGAGGTGGGGTTGATTGTATAATTTAACATGCTTAACTAATTCTTGACTACCTGGAGCCGGTGTTCGAAAGGCATTTAAATTAAGTCGCTAAATTTTCAGTGATCTCAAACCGTTGGATATGAACGTAAGTTCAAACTGCAATTGTCTCGAACATTTTTAGGAATATTATTATTAGTCCGTGATCGGTTGGTTTTTCGTGAAATTCGGTAAAACACAAAGACCTCCAAGGCAATAGCACTTGTCCAAGGACTCGATGGTGCTTTTTAATGCTAGCTTTGAAAACGGACATCCTTACTATAACAACTACAAAATATTCTGAAATACAGTACCAGTGGCGTGCTGGGTACTATTTTTCTGGGGGGGGGGGCAGTGGGCAGTCAACAAATGTGCGCCCCTATAATGTTTCACTTGATAAACGAGGGCCGAAGGCACGAGCCGAGCGCCGCAGGTGCGAGGTTTGTCTAGGGGGGTCCGGGGGCATGCCCCCCAGGAAAATTTTTGAATTTAGAGTCTCTGAAACTCCATTTCCTGGACCTTGGGGGAAGATTTGACAGAAATATGATAGTCAGGAAACGGCATTATAACGTGTCGAAATTTGCAATTTGGTTTGAATTTAGTAGTAGTAGCACTTATATTATGCAATGCTAACAACTTCCAGCGATTAATCTAATCCCAATTCTATTATCTACTGATCTAGTGATCTGAATACATTTAGAACATACAGCACTTTTATACAATAACACACGGACCCCACGCATATGCATTTTAAGGTTTCCCTGCCTGGCTGCCAAAAGGGCGCGTTTCAGCATTATTTCATTACTCACATTACTCATGATGTATCTAGCGTAAACAACTAAATTGCGTGCATAACTTTACATTATCATAACTTAAACTATCTAATTTGCGCCGTTCTCGTGATTCGTGAATAAAGGGCATAATACCATTCCCGTGATCGCTTCGAAACCCGACCAATATTCCGGTGATGAAACATTGCGTGTGATCACAGCCGTGAGGTAGCAAATTAGCAAATACGGTTGGACAAAATAGTCTGTATAATTTAATATATCACTCGAATGCGTTTTTTCCCACCCACTTTCAAAACTCGTCGCGGGATCGGCGCCCCCATTTCATTTTTGCGCCCTGCAAGAATTGCTAGCTGGGGGGGGCGTGGCCCCCTGGCCCCCCTGCCAGCACGCCACTGTACAGTATAGCAATTAACAAGAGCTGTCTCTTATTAATGGAAACACTTTCATTAAATCTAACAAACCAGAACTAAACAGCGGACTCAAAACTAGTAAAGAGCTAGCTCACACTCTTTGATCGTTAACAATTAAAGATATTGCTAAGAGATCTTATGCGGTAACTAAAGAAAAAAATCATGAATGTCCATTAACAGTTAATTGTTACAATAGACAAATTCCTGTTTACATTTAATTTCTTCCACAGGTCTGCTAAATTCGTCTACAAATTTCATCGTTCTATAGCTACATACGGTATATTCGCAGGGACGCCGCTACCACTGGGGTGGGGGTGCGTGCGTGTCTGGGGGTGGGGGGTATAACACCCTGCAAGTTTGAAATTCTTTTTACTTTTTTACGTACAACCATGCATTGGCTTAACCAAAATGATCTTTTTGAAAGGTGAAACATATTAGTTGTGCAAGTGTTTTGGGCTTCAACAGCTTAGCACTTTTAAGCGTGCGTATATATAAGTAATTTTCGACGCGCTCGACTTAAGCGTTGCATCTTTGTGTAATTGTTCTTTTAGAATATGATATTCGGCAAAAATCTTCACTAATGTTTCAGTCAGACACAGAATTATACACTTGCCTATTATCAGGCAATATTCACATTGTTGGATTCGCACCAACGTTTCACCTCACGAGCATTCACGAATTTAATAAAATCAAACCTTTCCAATGTTGGTCAAAATGTTCAGCAAAACTTGGTCAAAATATCAGGACCTCCCCCCCCCCCCAATATTCACGACCTCGCAACGTCCCTGTATATTCCTGTTTTTGATCCTAAATGCATTACTTCCTATAAGTAACTCAACAACGTTGCTTGCATGTGCGTGTGAAGAGTGCCATTTGTGCGACTAATGGCTTGGGTTCGTGCTGTTGATATGTGGCTGCTGAATTTTACAGTTTTTAGATGACAATTCAAGTCTCGCTTCCAGTTAATATGTTCTTAGCCCTGAATATTTAACAATTAGACAACGAGGTCGAGTTGTCTATAAGCGAATAGTCAACGAGGCGAAGCCTCGTTGACTATTTGCTCATAGACAACGAGGCCGAGTTGTCTAATTGTTTTAGTATAAATTTTAACATTAATTTACAACTATAGGCTGCAAACACAATACAAAAATACACAAGAAACATTATAAAACCATTAAAGGTAAACAAATATTTTAGTTTCTGTTCGCGTAAAAATGTTTTACAAAATTCAGTTCTAATTTTAAAATTTCATTGAGTGTATGTTATTTTGTCTATTTTCTTACCCTTAAAAATTGCCATTCCATATTTTTGTTGCTTTTTTCGGGGGATTTTAGTACAGAATTGTTCAACAAGTCATCCAAAAATCATCAGACACTTCGGCAAAAGTGCAAAACGCGAATTTTCCGCCATTTTGAATTTTGTAATAGTAGGCTATCACTAATAGCCTACTAGTAGCGTAGCCAATCAGAAGGTACGATATGTGATAGCCTACTAGTAGGTTTATATTAAAGTAATTATATAACCTTTGATTCTAAATAAACAGCGAGACTTGAATTTATATTCATTGTGTCGATTTGCTTTAATTCCTTCTTCCCTTTACAATCCTGCAGCAAATACTTCAACTTCAATGATGTTTAACATTTCAGAAGAAAATGATTGAATGACAAGATATCTTCCAGTCAATGGTGGTGCACAGGAAATTTCTTTAGTTTCTGCTGGTGGTACTAAATGTCGATCTCCACATTTAGGGTTATTTCGTCCTTTGTTCTCCAAACTGTTTCCAATCTTGATTTCAAAATCCCCTAAGCCATTCTTTTCAGGAAAGTCTTTTCTGTTTGTGATAACAACACGAGCCACGGGTATTAAAATCTAAGCATAATTTCAACAAATTGAAATGCGTATATTAACAGTGTAATTTATGCTGTAGCTTCTCAACAGATTTAAATCTAGCAGTTTCCACCGCACTGGACTTATTCCGTCAATATTTAAAAAGCTTTGACTGCTTGACTGCGCGGAGAAGAGGGTACGGTGGACTCAGAGGTCAGATGTAATATTTCAAATCCGAGTTAGTGTTTTAGACGTGGTTTCTAAATGCAAGTGCCATGAACAATAGCGAGGCGCAGCCGAGCCATTGTTCATGGCACTGGGGATTTGGAAGCCAAATTTAAAACACTAACGAGGATTTGAAACTGCTTCTCACACATCATTAGATATTCATAGCAATGAGGCAGTAGCAATAGCAAATTAAGTTGTTCAATGAGGCGAATGCGTAATGAAGGAACGAATTAAAGACTTTGTTGCAGGGTTGCCAGATTGCTGAATAAATAAGCCAAATATTATTATAATAACCTTTTGTTTTCTTTGTTGGAGACAAAGACATCAAAGGGCCGCTTATAACAATGTTTGGCTTATTATATTTATCTGGCAACCCTGCTTTGTTGTTGTAGTATTTGTTCGCCTTCGAAGGAAGCATGGCATCTAGTTGCAAAAAGAGGAGATTTTGAGATCCTCAAAGCGTGGAAAGAAGCATTGACAACGTCCGAAATGCCATTCCACAAACAACGCGTTATAAAAATCGTTGGGGAGTTCGTATATTTGAAGATTGGCAAAGTGGACGAGAAAATAAAGCAGTCATGTGTGAGAGCAATCCTTTCAGCTTAGATTTGCAGAATTTGCAAAATTTGGAGACAGAATTGTGTTGAATGACGGCAAGAACGTTAAACTTCTGGCTTATCAAATTTGTTCAAGAAGTTTGCGACAAGGATGGCAAGCCATATCCCGGGTGTACAGTATACCAAATTATATGCTCGTTATTATATGAAACGACATCTAGACGAAAATGGCCGGGCTGAAGCTAACATGTTAAAATCTAACAATCTCTGGTAGGTTGAATTTGTTCATTTTTAATTAATGGTTTAGTTTAATTTATTGTAATGTGAGCATGTGTATTACTCAGTTTCCAGACGTTCAGAAGATTGCTGGATAGTGAAATGAAAGCCACCCACCGGGAAGGCGAATCGCTTGCGGAGAATCGTACAAGACGAGAGAAAGAAGCTGTTACAGGTGATGAAGAAGGTTTGCTGTGGTCAAAAGGCTTGCTGGAAGACAAAACTGCTCAAAGTTTGGTTTACACAATTTATTTCTATATTGGAAAAATATTCGGATTAAGAGCATGTGAACACAGACAGTTAAGATTAAGCAACTTTGTCATAGAAAACAACAAAATTTGTTATCGAGAAAATATTTCGAAAACGTTTCATGGAGGATTGAAAGATTTAAAGAAGAAACCTAGAATTGTGACTCGTTATTGTCACGAGGATGAGGAAAGTGTACATGAACCATGCCTGGTTCAAATGTTTAAGCAGTACATTTCCTTGGTCAACGAGGTACCGAAAATTAATGAATCATTCTATTTTTGACCGAGCAAAACAGCGTATAAATTCGAAGATGCACCAATTGGTATTCATAAGCTTAATTCTATCGTACCTTTTTTAATGAAAGAAGCTGGCCTTGCGATTAAGACAGCACACTGCCTTCGTGTCACAACAGCAACAAATTTGTTTTGTGCTGGCCATCAAGAAAAATTAATACGTGAACGAACTGGGCATGTTTCTTCTGCCTTATTTACGTATGAGAAGCCTAGTAATGATCAAGCAATGACTGTATCCAAGTATGTTGGCCCATCTGTATCAAAGATTGTGTCGCTTGTTGACAACTGTTTTAAGCCACCCTCGAAGCCTAAGGAAGACGAAAAGTTTCAAATTTCCGACTAGGAACTTGATAAGTTTTTGAGTGAAGTGGATTGGTCTAAAACTGATAAAGAGGTGCAGCGACGTACTATCGCAGAAAAGTTTGTTTTGTCGAACAGTACATTCGCTAACTGTTCTTTTAACATTTCGTTTGCCGGAAATAAGTAATACTAAGTCAATTGTATGTGTGTTATTGTTAGTGTGATTAATAAAGCAAAATATTTTGTTGTTTGAAGTGTGATTTAATGTTTTTTTGTGTATTTAGAAGTTATTTCTAAATACAGCTTAGGCCCGTTTTATACGTCGAATTTTGGTCGCGTCGACTGCAATTAAGACAATAGATAATGAGGTGATAAATCTTATTAAGCTTCATTCGATGCGACCAAAATTCGACTTATAAAACGGGCATTACTGTATTTAGAAATAATTCCAAACATAGCAATTAAATATATTTGTATAATCTTTTGTTTACCCCTCAATTTCCCTATTGTTCAAAGCCCTTCCCACTTGAAGTAATTAAAGTCCTGGTCTAGACGGGGTATCCAGATAGATACACGTGATGTAAATTACACCATGTCATTGGCCGAAATGCTATGAATATCTAATAATGTGTGAGAACGTATAATCAAAGTGTCAGTCCGTACTTGATTACGGTGATCTTACTATTATTTATTCCGGTATATCGGAAATTTCAAAGAACCCTTTAAAAACACTAATTGTAGCATTACTGGAATCAGAAATAAATACTAAGACTTCCCATGTTTATGATATTGCACCATTCATGCCTTGTACCCAACACTTGATTGGCTGTTCAAGGCTGACACATTGTCAATGACTATTTGGAAAATTTAATTTATTACTATACAGTTTCGTACCACTTACATAATGTGGTCAAAACCTAGTGCAAAAAATAGGTACGCGCTGCGTACATGTGGGTAGCCTGCATTAATTGTTGTTAAAGTTGGAGTAATACCGAGGTTGGAGTAATACGCGCAACAAAATTGCTGCAGCCAAAATTTCTGCAACAAAATCTGATTTCAACGCATTTTAAGTAGAAATGTTGACAAAACATTTCAATTAACATGCGCAGAAATCAGATTTTGTTGCAAGTTGCTGCAATTTTGTTGCCCATATTAGTATATTACTCCACCTTAATAACTTAATTGCTATTGTCAAATTCCGAATTTACTGAAAGAAAGTATTAAGTAAATTGAACACAATTCAAATATTATACACACATTTAATCACATACTGAACATCAGATATGACAAAAATACGTAAACGACTGTTACGTGCATTTTTCAATAAGCATAAACAGATTTAAGAAGTTACAAAGTATTTTAATGTGTCAAAAATAATTTGCACACTGAACAGACAGAACAGTACAAGGTCTTTAATATGTATACGAAACAAAATACATCACACGCCGAAATACAGACAGTACGAAAAACACTTAAGACGTACAAGAACAGTTCTTGTTCAAGGACAGCATACATCAAAGACAAAGCATCAGGTTTACAGGCTGCGTATATACAATTTTCGTGAAGTTTGAGTTTCAAGGATAGTCCATGCAAAGATCTAAGGACGATGTTTTCCGGCGGAGTTTGAAAAAGATCAACATATATTTATTTAGTACAGTGATGATTGAATTATTTAAACAACGACATAATCGATCTCATATATATTGGTAATGACATTCAATTTGCTTTCAATATTCGACAAATATATCCCTAAGTAAAAAAGCGCTAATATTCCACTGCCTAATTTAATCCTTGGGTAAACCGTGCTTGGCTTTCTATTTGCCTTAATACACATTCGACTAACCCGATTCCAATGACGTGGCCTTACAAACATTATGTAAGCAACGACATACTCGATTCTATATACCTATATGTTCGTCATTCGTCAACATTCCTTCGATATAGACTAACGTAAATATGTCCAAACGTCGCGCGCTATATCACTAATTGCTATATTTTTCTAATACGTATAAAATGTTTGATCAAACTGATATGTCGTGTTTAAATATGACATTACACGATATAAAACAGACCCCTTGCGCTAATATTAACCCCAATGACCCTTGTACAAGCAGTGATTATAAAAACGACATATTCGATTCTATATGCGTTGGAAATGACTATCGACCTGACAAAACATATTACAATAAAGACTTTACTAAGAATTTATACACATCTCTGTACGGTATGAGCGTTAGTGAACTTAGCCTGTGGTCTATAGACGGTTCGTATTTCAAGGATAAAAGGAACCGCGCAGCAGGACACCGCGGACACGAAGGCTACAGCGCCACAGAGCCACAGCGCCACAGAGCCACAGAGCCACAGAGCCACAGAGCCACAGAGAAACGGAAGATCGCGCTTCAGTCTCTCACATAGAGGTTAGCTGCGCATGCGCGGCTACCCACAAAAAGTGCTGTAGTTAGTTTTACTAAATTTAGACTGAACATTTTTTTACAATTGTTTTATTAGCAAATGTTTCGGACTTTGTACATTTACTTTGTCTTAATTTGCCCTCACGTGACCTTTCCCCATTTTTTACAAACGTACAATGCCATATAATAAAAAAAACTTACTGACCTCAACTGTTCGGGCAGTACGTGAAAATATCCAACCTCGGTCTTGCTGTATTGACCTCGCTATCGCTCGGTCAATACGGCAAGACCTCGGTTGGATATTTTCCCGTACTGCCCTCACTCTCGGTCAGTAAGTTATTAATATATCTGCTTTGGAAAAGATTTTGCAACGTTTTTGAGTCTTTTATGCGGTTTCTTTTGAGAAAATTAAAAAATTAATGGGTCAACAGTTTGCTGGAAATTGTAAAACCCAATGAAGGTAAGTTTGTTTGAAATATTGATGTATTGTTTTCATTTAATTTCAAACTCAAAGTTTATCGATAAAAGGTAGTTTAGTTTTAAGAACATTTTAAAACATTTTGCGGAGCGTTTGTGGTTGAATTTTACATTAAATTGAAGCTTATAGTAGACATAATATCGTACAATAACATATACCCAACATATATATTTTTTGGAAAATTAATAGTTTTGTAATTAAAAGACAAGTGACATTTAAAAATGTTCTTAATAAAATTATCATATTGCCATGATGACAACGACTTTAAATCCTTCAC
>CACRXK020017651.1:0-10481 GCA_902702795.2 Paramuricea clavata
ATACGATATTACACTCACCATGTCATGAGTCTTTATATTTGGCAATGTTTTGCCTCGTGACATGACCAAAAATCCAGTAATATTCAACATATCTGCATGTCTTCGCACATTTTGGAAAATTTTCAAAACCAAGATGGCAGCTCAGCTTTTTTGGGTAGGCCTGGTCGCTAAGGTTTGAGCGCTTTTCGCCAAAAATACTCGATTTTGTAAAAAATCTCCTCTTATTTATTTTACTATACTCGACTATTTTGACAATTTTAAAAAACTTCTGTTTGGCCAATTAAATTTTTCAAATTACGTAAATGCGCTTATTGATAATAAAAATCTTTTGGTTCAACATATTTCTAATTGTCAAAATATTAATTGAGTATACTAAAAGAAATCATTACCTGAAATAAAATTTGGGGTAACCTATGTCGTTTTCGAGTTAAATTACTTTAAAGTAATATTTCTGCCTTCTTGAAACGTTATTGTTGCCATGTAGCAACGCCAGTTGTTGATAACTGGAGTTGACATGTCAGTTTTATGTCACACGGTCATGAAGTTCAAATTGTTTATGGCTTCTAGTTTTTTGGTTCGTTAGAAAGCGTTTATTTCGAAAACGTGTGTAATAGTTTAATTGTACAAGCTAAACAAATAACTGTATTGGTATGAGAGATTGGATTTTGTGTTTATCTACACTTATTCATATTTCTTGTATTTAGATACCTGTGGGAACCCATGGGTAACGTACATTTCGCAGGAGAAGCCTTATCATTTGCCGCTGGTTGGATTCAAGGTGCCTTGGAGAGTGGCCTCAAAGCCGCATATCAAGTTTATGCACGTTACAAGAAGAGAACATCCGGAAAAGGGAAATAATTGATATCAAATAATTTTAATATTATTGCAATTGCACAATATATCTACGTTGGCGGCCTTCACATATTGGCATTTGTTGGAATTGAATAACTTCCAAAAATTTATAAGTATTTTTTTAGATCATGCATGGTTATGCATGATTACGTTTTAGGATTTGTACTTGAGCTGTATTTCGATGTTTAATTTCTGATTAAATCGTTGAATAGTTCCTATTTTGTTTTTCCTATTGTATCGAAATAGCTTGAAAATATTCAAAATAGCGCATGTTCTGTGGGGTAAATACCTCTCGTAAGAGCACTGGCTAGGAACATGCATGACGAGTGCATTTTAATGATGAATCATTGCGAATCGTGGCGTGGCAGCAGTCACGCTTTCTTGGCTGAGGCGGCCTTCTGTAAAGTCTCGATACCGTGATAACACTCTCCCCAAATCAGTGATAACTCGTCCTGTTTACATGTAACGTATGTAATTGAATAAGCACGTGTAAAGTAGTGCATTTCAAGATTTCGCCATAAACTAAATGAACAGAAATGTGGCGTCAGCAGTAATTTTCAAATGCCAAAATTCGAATCGTACACGCTAAATCGCAGCCTGTACACCCACCTTTCTGACTCACTTGAAATCCTCCGCAATAATAATCATAACTTGCGGAAAAATCGCTGGGAAAGAGGTTGACCTGGATGCGCATATACAATCTCGTACCCAGAGCATGCCCCTTGTCAAGTGTGCGTGTGTCTGTCAGCACGTTACCTTAAAATTTCAAACATATACTAGACAATACATGCATGCATGCAGAAACCCTCGCCTTGCTGAAAAAACCATTGTATTTTCCGAACATGAAGTACTTGAAGCAGCTGTCACGGTAACACGATAATTTTATTGAGAATATTTTTACAATTGAAATAGTTTCTAAAAATATCTCAATTAATTACAAAATTATTAACTTCCCATGCATATATATGTTAGTTATGTTATTATACATAACTTTTAAGCTCCAATATAATGTGAAATTTAACCACAAACGCTTTGCAAAACGTTTTAAAATGTTCTTTATAAAACTAAACTGCCTTTATTGATAAACTTTGAGTTTGAATTAATTAAACTATTTCAAATCCTCGCATGCGAATAACTTTGCTATCTTCTTTATTTAAAAAAACTTTAATATAATAAAACAGGGTAATCATGCAATAAAGATACACTGAAATTATATGCTGTTTTTTTTATTTAAAATATACGAAACGATCAGCTTTTAATAAAGCAATTATAAAGTAAACAACAGACATCAATATTTAAAACAAACTCACCTTCACAACGCTATAAGTTGGCGCATTTGCTCCCTTCTTTTAGCAACGCTTTCCACCTATTTCTCAAGAAGCTTTTTAAATTTACAAAATCTTGCAAAAATGAAACATATTTGCAAGAAATCGTCAAATCAAGAAATGTTTGCTCTTTCTCTGTCACCATGCAGTCGTTATAATGCAAATTTTAAATTTGACCAATCAGTGTTCGCTATTCATGACAGTCGGCCATACTTTTGAGATCAGTGAGGATGACTACTCACGCACAGTAATCATAACTTGGCTAATGCTTTCCTTTCCTCTCCTTGGAGGTGAATAAATGGGGGCCGAATTAGTACTTTCGCCCAGGCTTACGCCCGGAACGCCGCTCGGTGCCGGTGGCTCGATCGGGGATTAATGTGGGACTAATGGACATATCCCAAGAACAAAATGATTAAATTTTAGTTGAATGTGGACGAGGATAAGAAATTACCAAAACCTTGCGTTGCTTCCATTGTATAATCTATAATTTAGAGAGAAGTTAGAAAGTATTCCCAAATTAGAGGCACAGTTCAGCCTTTCGAATGATGGGCTTTAAGGCACATTACAGCACTTTAACTTGAAAACCTAACTAGGGGAATCAATTAAGCATAATTCAAGATCAGTGATCTCAATGCTTTTAACATATTTTTAACATTCTTGTTGTTAGCAAAATATCAGATCGACAGAAACATGCATGCTGAGTTGAAATGGAAACAGGTCCCTACAGACAATATACTATATACCATATATTGTGTATGTTAAAATCCGTTCTGAAATATAATTTTTTTTTCCGGTCCGTAACGTAAATGAACCATTCTGATTGGTTGACGAGAGGTCCGTATCACACGATACAGAACTCTCGCACACGTTACGGACCTCTCACGTTTCGCGCCAAAACAAAGCAAGAAGTGAAGACATTTTTCAAACTCAAAAACAATCCAAAAGTTGAAAAGCCCTCCCTATCAATACAAAAGATAGAAAAATAAGCTGAACTAACTTCAATGGATTTAGTTTCAAGCACGAAATTTACTTTTTCTCTACCTAAATGTGAAAAGCAAGTAATTTTTTGACGTATATAAAGTATCGAAAAATAAGTGCCAAATGTTTAAACAGTACAGTTTAGTTTCAAAATAAAAGTTAAAGTTTTACTCCCGGAAAAACAACACGCCCAATCGTCAATACAATCGTATGAATTAAATTCAGATGTGAAAGCGAGTTACACGTAAACTAGCGTTCCAGTTATATTTAGTTTGAAGTTCTTCGGTCAGTGACAGCAGGAAGTCAATATTAATTCAGTTCAGAATTTTCGGAAAAAAGATTTTTAAAAAAGGAAGTCAAAAGGATTTGTAAGTTTGTCGTGTCGGTTGCATTACCAGGATGATTTTCAGATACGAAAATGAAATATACTACAACAATTCATTAGTTTGTATTCGCTGCAAGGGTAAAGTTGTTTTGTTTTTTTTTGTTTTTGAAATGAAGCACAGCATTTGTTTGCTATTCACTCAACGTTCAGGATAGCCGACATTGCCTTTTTTAACTATATATCTGGGGGGGGGGGCAATTTCCCCCCCCAGGGAAAAAATTCCCCCCCCCCCCCAGTAAAGCCATTTCTGCCCCCGAAGTGCGAAGCAGAATTGCTCATGCATGATTGCGGTCAGAATTGCAGTTGATTTACTTGATAATGAGATTATGCCCTTCCATAGCCTCCTCTACAGCCATCTTGTGTGTAATTCATGTTGTTCTTCACAGAGTATTTCATTATAGCGATAGATTTCATGCAAACAATCTGATAAAATGCTAGACTTTCCAAGCCTTGCGATTATTTCCTAGCACTTTTCTTCGCAGAGGCGTTGTGTGTTGTTTTGGGAGGTTTTATTGCAATTTTTTTCTTAAAAATATCAAGTTATATTAAGAACCCCCCAATCGACACAAAAACCATTCTCTCAGAAAGGCTAAATCCGTAGAGAAATTGAGGGGGGAGGGGGGTACACGTTACATGCTCGAAGCTGAAACTGATTAAGTACGTCTCGACTGAGGAAAAAGACGATATACTGGAGGAACTTGATTTGTAAAATCTCGTTAAAGCAGTCGTAGATATGGTTCCAAGAAGAATAGATTTAGTTTAAATTTTTAACTGTTATGTATGCATCATCATAGCATGAATATTTCTTCCGTCAGACTTATTCTGTATCGTATGAAAAAGCAACTCAATTTTGAGAATGCGGAAAATGGTGTCTCATAGAACCTAAATTATTTAAATGCTACATTTCTGATCAAAATCACATTGGGACTTTCTCAAAATCACATTGGAACTTTTTTTCAAGGTGACTTTTCCAATTTATTTAATTCCGAGTAGAAATGTCTGGAAAAAATCATGTCTTCGATGTACTTTATCATCTTCGGAATTCTGCTAGATTTCACCTTCAAAATGCTTGAAATCGCAATTCAGGGACCCTAGATTTCAAAATTTTCCCGGGGGTGCATGCTCCCGTTATAGCTGTACGATTATAGCTACAAAGGATTGGAGTTATTGTTCAAAGTAAAATATAGGTGAAGTTAATAAATTAAAGTTTTACAAAATGTCTCTTCAGACTCGCGCGTTAGCCAAACCTTGACGGTTCATATTTTTCGTTCTGCCTTTCTTCCTGTTCCCCCCCCCCCCCAGTGAAAATTCCTTAAAAAAGGCACTGATGGCCGCGGCACAATCAAGTCAGCAATTCGATCTTCGTACTTACGATTATGATCCTTCATGTCGGTTACCTTCCAATCGAGAGTTGAGAAATTGTGTCATAGCTAAAGGCCCTTGTCAACCAAAAGATCTGACGTTTCCGAAGAATAGCAGTGGTAGAAAATTCCTTCCAGCTTGGTATAAAAAATTTGGATGGATCGAATACTCTAGAAAGACAGACGAAGCTTTTGCTTCTATTGCGCTTGTTCTTATATATACTGTTAAATTGTTATTCAATAAAACCCATAATCCTACTTTTTTTTCAAAATTTCCCTCAAATGCAGGAAATGCCGTTTCAGAGAGTAAAAATTCAATTTGTACCGGAACTTCAGTGATTTTGCCCCCTCAAAATAAAATCCTGGCTGCGCCACTGTATATATATATATATATATATTTATATATATATATATATATATATATATATATATATATATATATATATATATATATATATATATATATATATATATATATATACATATACATAAAATGAAATAATATTAACATAAAAATGAGTAGAAACGTGAATTAATTATAAATTACAGGTCAAAGTGCACCCATACGCGTGAGTTTGACGTCATCCTGGCTAAAGGAGCTCCTCATTGGCCAAGTATTACGCAATACACCCGATACCTTGAAAAATTCAAAATAAATATTTCTACTCGCCGTATTCATACGAAACTTAGTACACGAAAGCGCTTCAACATAAAGAGTATTTTACACATATATCCTTTCAGAAAATGACGCCAAATTTTAGAATATATTCAACTTTTTCTCATTTTCTCGTTTGAATGTTTGGCGAAGCGGTAAGTATAAATATATGATTGTTTTGGTTTGTGTAATGTTTTGTCGGCATTTGACCCCCCGTTCGAAAGGTTATATTGTGAGGATTTCAATGGTGGCATTTATTTAAAGGGGGGGTGAATACTCGCCGAGATATTTATATTTGAAAAATTGATCGAAATGTAATGCGAAACCGGCCTGTCGAGAAAAGGCTCTCCCTTTTGACAGGGTATGCATGGATTCCAGCCGTCAAGGTTCTCGGTAGTTGCCAATACTCGACGGCTGAAATCCGAGCTATTTAACTAAATCGATTATAATAAGTGACGTGTTGTTATTGTTTTCTACTTTCGTAGCTTATTCACGTGGTTATTTGACTATTTTCATGCCACATGGTAGTGAGGTTATATTGTACCTTATCTTTAAACAATATAGTTACATGTTTGTGATGTTACTCTGAGTGCATATCCACACCGGGCGAGCTTGAAAAATGGCCGGGCATATTTTTCAAGCTCGCCCAGTTTGGATATGCACTCAGAGTAACATCACAAACATATTATTCACCTGAGTACACAACACCAGCACAGAAAAAAATTAATATAGTTACAGTACTTGTATAAATAATTTGTTGAACTACCACATTTAACATTTTTTGTTAGGAGTGCCTTGGTATTATTTTTTAAGATGAGAACACTTCAGATGGTATACTCTGTAAGTGTTGAAGCATTTACATGGATACTTACCAATGTCATCAGACGAGAATCTTTACAGATTGCATGTAGCAGGTGTTGTGGGTGATCAGCTAATAGAACGAGCCGTTAACTGTTTAATGTCATTGTCAAATGGATTCAGTGCTGACGAAAGATCGGAAGAATTACACTGTGAAATTGCTAGCCTGCATGGCAGGCGCTTCCTAAAATTGTGCAAGCCTGAGAAATACCGCCTGCTGGGTTTGGCAGTGTAGTCTAATTTCCCGTCCACTAGTGGACGGGAATTGATGATTGGCTGCGAGTCTGAGCCGCTGTCACTAAAAAGTGAATACACTTTAATATGCAAACATACGTTTAACACTTTATTATTATAATACATGCGTTCGCTTTAATTAATAGCTGTTGTAAAACTGAACGCTTCTCGAAAGTCGAACCGATTGTCAAACGCGAGGAAGAGATAGCAGTTAAAGATTTACTCTTTGGAAAGAATGTTTTGGCCATTCTATGGAAAAAGCTTGATTTTTACATTGTTCTTGTTGGCTCGAGAAAATATAACGAGAATAGATACATCGACGGCCTTATAGTCTTTCTTGCAACGGGTTTTAGAACAGGACTATTACGCCTAGGCCTATTAGCCGCTTCACTTTCTGAACTTTTTAAGGCTTTCGTTACCACACGGCTTCGATAGGGACACGAGACAGTTCATATTTTATTTTAAAGTTATACATGGCAAAATTTTTTAAGGACAAAATGTGGGAGGCAATTGCAGATCAAGTAGCAAATGAATATTTTTGTACGTAGAAGCTACACTTTTCTCGATTTGTTTTCAAATTGTGGGACTGTACTCATACTTTTGGCACCCACTGTATATCTTTTTCAAGGTTATTTTCGGTTATTTTGCACGCTTTTGCCCAAACCTTCTCGAGACAAAAAGAAATCAGTCGACGAATACGGAAGCAGCCACGCCATTTAATTTTCCTGTTTCACACGTAGAACTATAGATAAAATTGCTTTGTTGCTTTGCCTTTGGTTCATTCCTTCTTGCTTTCTGAAAAAAAACTGTATTTTAAAAGCCATATAGTTTAGTTTAGGGATAAACCCAGAAAGAGCAAAGTATTGCTACAGACCACAGTGCATTATTGCGTCACAATGCACGCGTATTAGCCAATCAAATTGCCTGTTACATCCCATTTGTATTATAATAGTAAGTAGATTCTGGTTTGCATGGCGTATTTATAGTTAATATTTTTGTAGGTTATAGTAAATGGTTTGGAGTGCAATTTGGGGAAAACATGCATGAGTCAGTTCTTCAAAAACGATTGAAATTTCAAGTCTAAAATGCTAACGAGTGTCTGTCTTTCGAATTTGCCCTCCAACTATATTATTCCCTTTACATAGTATAAATGCAAGAGAAAATTATATGAAGAGCAAATTCGTGGTAACTTGAGGAATGATGTGCGAAATATATCATTACAGGGTTATTTGAATGCTACAAAAACTCAATAGAAGTTTTAAAAGTTCAAAAAATTTTTCCCAGTGTTGATAATGACGATAATAAGAAAGCTGTGGATTGATATAGAAATTCAACTACTTGAAAAATACAAGCAAACCTTCAACGATTCGAACGAAGGCCCTTTGTTGGGAAGTTAGTGATGTTCCAGGCTACTAGTCTATTACTCCCAACGAGTGGCAAAAACGTTTGAAACGTGGAAGACCTCCTGGACTGCCGAATAGTGTAAAATATTCACTCAATCAAATTCTACGTTCGACAATTAAACGGCGTTTAGTCCGTGTTGACTGGGGTGGGTTGGCCGGCGAAATCAATCCCCGTTTAGTCTCAGAAGCCAGATTTAGGCACAAAAAGTCAAATTAGAAAATCGTGAACACAATGATTAGTCCAGTGTATAAAAATAAAACCGTTTGCTGTATCAATGCGGCGAATATTGAAATAATTTAATTCAAGATAAATGCCCTTAACTGTCTGCTGCCTTTTTTTTACCAATAAAGGCAAAGCCTGGAATTATGGAAATGTCAATAAAATTTCGATTATTTTGAGATTTTGAAGCCTCGCTATAGCTTGCATTTCATTGGCGTGCCAAGCTACTGTAGCAATGTCCGATCAGCAGATTTTCTTGTGAGCAGTCACAAACATTTTAAGTATTTGACTGCACAGGATTCGTGCAGGTACTTGAACTCCTTCAAAAGAGCTTCATTTGAGAAATCAACTTCAAGGGCACCTGAAAACCCTTGAAAATATGTTAAAATTTCTTGAAAAGAGGAAGAGTTAGAGATTAAAGCATACACGATAGTTGTAGCGGAATTTTAGGGAAAGCTGAGAATTTTGAGAGCTCTCTGTCCATGTGTTGACAGCCACAGTGATGTGAAGATCAGTCAACTAAGCGACTTTGATATTAAAGGACAATGGCAACGAAAATTTTTATATGCTATTTCAATCCTACTTGACGGCCTAACTATGAAAATATTATCGTTTCCTTCTCAAACATTTTAGTCTACGAGTAAAATACATGCAAACTTTGTGTTTCGCCGCCATCTTGGAAAAATGTTTTGAAAAATTATCTCGAAGGTCAATGAACTTTGTGACGTCATTGGATGGGTAGCACCAAAACTACGAGAGAGAATTCTATTGCGTGCGTGTTCTGTTATCTAAAAATATGTCTTTTTGAGCGTTATACTGGTCAACACTCTTCGCAATCAAACAAGAGAAATCTACACTATCAGATAAAAACATTTCGAACGACAGGGAAAGCAAGGAATGGCACAATTTACAATACAGGTAATTGTAATGATCATAAAATATTGCATTAGTATTTGTCTTGTTACACTCGAATTTATGCGTTTATTAACACGGAGTAGGTTTTTAACCCCTCGCCAATATCTTCCAAACATTAAATTAACATGAAGTATTCAGAAATGACCAACACTGAACGCAGGCTTGCGCACAAGTGTTGCCATGACAACACGATATTCTTAAATTTTTAATTTTTTCATATTTTTTGTACAAAACTGCAAAATAGTTGAAAGATTCATACTTTTAACTATACAACAATAAATTTCCGAAATATATACTGTAGGTATTTTATTTTGCATTTTGTGAGCTTTGATTTAATGTAAAATTAAACTTGAAACGCTTCGTAAAATGTTTTGAAATGTTCATTCAACAAAACTACATTTTGCCGATAAACTGTTTTCATTCAGTAATAAAACATAATAAGTTTAGTGGCGTAGCCAGCCCGACAATTTAGTTCCGCTATGCAAATTCAAAATTATTATCATTGTTCATTTCTTTAGAAATTGATTGTTTTCACAGACAATGAACACGAGAATATTTGCATATCGGGACTAAATCGTCGAACTGGATACACTACTGCATGAGTTTAAATTAATACAAATAAAACAAATTGTTAGGTAATTTCAGTTCAGTCCTCAAATTTCGCGCCGTCGGCTCCGGGTGTAACATCTCGCCAATATTTTCCACACATTAAACATGAAGTATTCTGAAATGACAACCACTGAACGCCGGCTCGCGCTCAAGATGCCCGTGATGCTACTTTGAGTGAATATCCCACATCGGGCAGGCTTGGAAAATATTCCCAGCCACGGTGGGAATCGAACCGTTCCGGATTCCCACCGTGGCCAGGCATATATTTCAGACCTGCCCGGGTGGATATTCACTCAAAGTAGCATCACGGGTATCTTAATTATTCACCTGAGTACATTACACCAACACAGCGAGTATCATGATTATTAGATTATATACTGATATCGAAGGAGCTGGACTCAGTTCCGAAGTATCACATGCTCGAACCGACCTGACCGCGTTGCTCGGTTGGCGGGCCATTGGGCTAGTACTCCAAAGGTCGTAGGTTCGAATCCCACCGTGGCCGGGCATATTTTTCAAGCCTGCTCGGTCTGGATATTCACTCAGAGTAACATCACAGGCATCTTATTCACCTGAGTACATTACACCAACACAGCAAGTATCGCGCTCAAGTGTTGCCATGACAACACGATATTCTTAAATTTTTATTTTCATATATTAGTAGATAACCCCCACCCCCCCCCCCC
>CACRXK020017652.1:0-10480 GCA_902702795.2 Paramuricea clavata
ATGCATCATGCCATCATGCATAGTACGAAATGTTCATGCGAAGTGTTAAAATCAAAAACAAAGACAGTGCTTCCACTTTGAAATGTTAAATTTCCATGAAATTTCACGAATTTGCCGTAGCTGGAAATTTTCTGCCGGAGCCGGAGTTTTTTTTCCCGGAGCCGGAGTTTTTTTGGCCGGAGCCGGAGCCGGAGCCGGAGGTGAAAAACCCGGAGTTTGCACAGCACTATTATACTTACTCAATGTGAAATTTGCAGGGTGTTAGCTACAGTAAAAAATTCGGCGTCATACGCCAATATCACAACTATACGTGTTTACATGTAGCCATGCAGCATCGTGAGAAAGGCTAATTGGTGAAACTTTTTTTACATGCATCTTTATTTGAACATTTTAGTTGGCGAAGCAGCATGTTTTGGATCTCGACAAGGTATTTTTGTTGATAAATTTAATTTGGATGATCGTTCTATGCAGGGGACGTATTACGCAAATCAAGGCCGGATTTTGGTGTATAGTGAGGGAGGTGGAAAATATGACCCCCATGGAAAGTTAGGGCTTAGAACGGGCCAAACTCCAACGTCAACGACGTGACGTATGCATGCATGCATGCATGCATGTGGTGTACTGGTGTACATATGTGTATTAATGAATTATGACTGCGCAACTCATCCAATTTTGCCCTTCATTACAATTACTACAAAGTTTATTTCAAAACATTGCATTAAAACGGTACTTGACACAGAGATTAATGGCTATCACTGTTTCAATTTTACAGAAAAACTTTCTTACGAAGTGTAGACCCTAAGCAACCAAAAATTGTCGAATTCTCACTTTGATCTATCATTGAACTTTGAGGTGCGAAAATTCTCAGGGGAGGTGCAAAACGATCTCAGGGAAGGTGCGCACTTCCCTACACCTCTCCTCAAAATCGAACTACAGGGTGTTATAAAAAAACTGCACCATTCGAAAATATCTTCATACAAGACATTATCAGAGCGAATGTACTACCAGACATTCTCCAAATAAAAGAATTACCAAATTTGAGGTCTTGTTAACTCAAATCTCGAGCACAAAAGACGCTTCTATTCGGAGTATATTTTTGTATTATATTTCCCCACGTTCGTTCGTTCGTTCGTTCGTTCGGACGAACCATCTGTCTCTACTCTCTGGTAGAAATTGGACCATTTATATTTCCTTTTGTTTCTTTGCTTAGCCTGCAGAGAAGAACGTGCTTGGTCCAGTAGAAGTTAAGAGCACAGACGATGAGGTATACTCAATATTCCAAATGATATGTTCCAATACCTGTGCAATGTACAAGTATAGTTTATATTTATTAAAGGCACAGTTCAGCCTTTTCAATGATGGTTTTTAAGGTGCATTTCAGCCCTTTTAATTGAAGAAACTAACTAGGAAAATCAATTATGCATAATTCAAGTTCAGTAAACTCAATGTTTTAGTAACATTTTAAAACATTTTAAATAATAGATATCTATTATTTCTATGTTTGAAACACAGCAAAGTGGTTTCTACTCTCTTTTATTACTGTGATATAAAGAAGACGAAATGATGGCAGTGTCCTTTGTGTTTTGCTCCTTAACAATTAAACGTGCTTCTAACCCGAAATGTGATTTTTTGTATGTGTAATATTTGGGTCGTTCTAAGAAAAAATGTAATGTATCATTATAGTAAAAAACCTCATCTGGATCAACTTTTCACTGTCAAAGTTTTCAGATATGATGTCATCAGATGAAATGCAAATTAGTTTGCCTTTGTTTTTTGACCCAAAGATTCATCTACCTGTAATGAGATCCTATCTGGGAACTCTGACAGTGAAGAAGTTGATCAAGATGACATTTTTACCATAAAAATATATACATTTCTTTATGGAAGAGGTTACTTCGCTGGCCTCAGAGTGACAAAACGTAACAAAGCAACGGTTTTACTAACACTGACCCCTAACCTAACCCTACTCCAAGTTTGTTTCTAAACCAAGTTAAACCATGAAAAAAGTTTTGACGAAATGTCATTCTGAGGTCAGCGAAATAACTTTCCAAATATTACACATTTGGGGGTAGTCGCACTTATGTAATTCAATTAATCAATGGACCATTTGCATTATAGACTAAATTTTGGTCTAGACAAAAATTTCATCACAGCTTGAAAGAGCATCACAAAATTAGTAATATTCCAAAGTTTCGTTGCGAAATGTTGTAAAATGCGGATAATATAGCCTTGCGAAATTTGCAATTTTCAGTCATTTTGTATTACAAACGGGAAATTGATGCCCCAACACCCGATTGGGCTGTCAATTTTCCGTGCGTAATACAAAATGACTGAAAAACGGCAAACTTCGCATGGCTATATTATCCGCATTTTACAACATTTCGCAACGAAACTTTGGAATATTACTAATTTTGTGATGCTCTTTCAAGCTGTGATGAAATTTTTTTCTATATCAAAATTTAGTTTATAATGCAAATGGTCCATTGAAATATTAAACTATTGTTCATCCAATTGTAGGAAGAAAGTGTCTGTAAAACTTCCCCACCTATCCAATTCCCCGTGTCACCAACCCCACCTTCCCAATCACCTGCCAGCTCACCCCTCAAATCACCCACACAATCATCTGGCCTTAGCACCTCCTCACTACACGAATGTCCTCTCTGTGAGAAATTCTTCCCACGGGAAACCATAGAATTCCACGCATCAACTTGCGTGGGTGCCACGACACGCGAGACGATTGTGCTGACGAGCCCCACGCGGGAGAGTGACGCAGAAGTAGTGGAGATACAACAGGTACATTCGCCAGTCAATACCGCGTACGACGTGGTTCCAAATGAGTCCGTTCCTTGCCCATTTTGCAGATGTTGGTTTCCAAGCTCACGGATCAATGTACATGCTAATATCTGTGTTGAATCTGGGCCTTTAATGTCGTTTTGAAAATACTGATGAATGGCGGGGAGATGTGTTAGGTATAAAGGGCTGTTCATATGATCCCACTAAATGACCGAGACGTCTTGCCCAGCGAGACGAATATTTCTGCGCGTTCATATGGCGAGTGTTTAATCCCGCTTGCCGAGACGAGATTACAATGTATAGTTCTATAATTAGCGGGTGCAAAACGTCTACATTTCAGTCAAGCAATACAAATATTTAGCGATTTTAGTGTTTTTCTTCGTTTATTTACAAGAAAAAGTATTGCTTTAGCAGCGTGTTTAATACTTGTGTACGAAACAAACATAAACTAAGTAAAAAGTGTTAAATTAAGACTTGTTTGACTTCATACCGGTAAGCGGGCTTGCGTGTTCTTATGGAAAATCTTTCATCCCGCCCACCTATGATCTCGGCAAATTCAAGCGATATCTGAAAGCGGGCCAGCTCTCTTTCTCATATGAACACAATACAAAATTTTATAGGGAAATAACTAGGCGGCGTGATCATCGGTAAGTGGGATGCCCGGTAAGCGGGACCATATTAAACAGGTCCTAAGGGCGCTTTCCATTAACACGGCCAAACTGATCAGAACGGTCAAATTGTTGAATGAAACACAAAACATTTGGGCTTTGGACCTATCTGAACGGAAAATTTAGATAACATTAGAATGAGGTCCATTTTCGCTAGATATTTGAGAAACATAGACCAGATCTTTCCATTGATACAGACCGGTCAGGCCATTGAATGGAAAGCAACCTAAGATACTGTAGGTACTTTATAGTACGTGATGATCCGGGTGTATTCGCGTATCAAAATAAAACGTTCGTCGCAAGTCACCTTTTTGGAGTACTACGAAAGTACTAACCAATCATTTAAAAACGTTTTTGATACGTTTCGTTACTGTATGCTTGAAGTGGAAAACCGGCTTTAAACGTTGAAACCCCAACGTTTAAGATATTATCACGTAAGGTGTACTGTACCTAAGGTATCATCACGTAAGGTACCGTTACTGTCGTTCCAATTGAAGTGTTGCTCAAATATTGATTCAATACATTACCTCGGGCTGACCAATTCATTTGATCAAGTTCCTCGAAATATTCATACACTTCCTAGTATAATTGTAAACTTCCTGTTGAATAGTTTGAATGCACCAATCACCTTTGTTGTTTGTGCAACTAACCAATCATAAATAGAAAGGAAGTGACCAGAAATGATCAAATTCTTGGAATTGGCTCTTTCACAGGAAGTCTATATGAATATCTCGAGGAACTTGATGAAATGAATTGGTCAGCCTGAGGTAATGTATTGAGTCAATATTTGAGGAACACTTCAATTGGAACGACAGTAAGGTGGGGGTGATGGGGACACACTGGTTGCAATATCCATGCAATAATCTGAATAGTTGAAGGTTTTAGTAAATGGATTGAAATATCGAGTGGAAGATTATATAGCTAACAAGCCTTGGGACTGGGTTGGTAGGGATACAACTATCCCATTTTGAGAAGAGTGCTTCCAGCTGCATTTGCGCGGCAGGCGAGAGACTTGCTGAAGTTCTTGGCAAAACTGTTAATATGAAAGAGTATAATGCCCTGTTACATATATTTAGTATAATTACATAGCTGATTATTGAAAATTCTTCATGCTGATTGGTTGCCGTTGAGGTGATTACAGTATATAGAGAATAATACATGGGTGCGCGGAAATACCAGATTTATTTCGAGAGTTGAACATGATATCTCACGAGTGAGCGCGCAGAGAACGAGTGAGATATCATGTTCAACACGAGAAATAAATCTGGTATTTTCAAGCATCTATGTATTTTTCTGTTTATTATATAAAGGACAGTTTTTGAAAAGTGTATTTTTTTCCAAATAATCACCTATGAAATTATACTAAAACAATTATTCACCTCAGGCTCGATGATTATCGTGAATAAAAACCTCGACTTTGTCTCGGTTTTTATTCACCGATAATCACCTCGCCTTCGGCGAATAATTGTTAAATACAGCTAATTCAAAAAACGTCATTTGCAAACGTTAAACTCTAAACCTTGAACTCTAAACGTGCAAAGCATAAGGCGTAAAAAAAATACCTATGGTTCCGGTTTCATATCGTAAAAAAATTAGGATCGGTAGGTCGGAAATAAATATTTTTTGAATATTTTTTTCATGGTTTTGGCGGTTTTTTCCTGGGCGATTTGCAGTAGAGTTCCGACATCAATATTAACTAGAGTTGCGTATTTCCTATGGACGGATAGGCAATTTGGTTCAATAATTAGTGTGACAACAGACGCCATTTTGGCACGGTCAATCGCGTTGAAAAAATAATAGGGTCGGCAGAAAAAAATAGGGTCGGTCCGGAACCGGAACCACAGGTATTTTTTTTACGCCTAATGGGAGCATAATTTAATCAGTTTCGAAATCATGGTAAATATCTCCTTACGAGAACAATGCATTCACAAATAGCTGCAATATTCAACTACTGAGCTTGAAACTTGTGCTCCCATTAAGCTTTGCGCGCTTAGAGTTTAAGGTTTAGAGTTAAGGTTTTGCAAAGGACAACCTTTTTTGAATTAGCTGTATATATTGAAGCGAATTAATTGCACAAATATATTAACTCTATCATTATATAAATGTTATAAATAATATAATTATATATTGAAATTATGCGATCAAACACGTGACGTTGTATTAACTTGTGAACTGAATTTTGTATTGTGTGTTCATCATACAACTAAAATTTATAAACATTTATTTTGTAAACTAAATTCAAGAATTCCGATTCTGAAGGTTAATATTTTATTTAATTTGCTACGTTTCGAGCAGTTCGACTGCTCGTCGTCAGGCCAACTACAACTTTGTAGTTGGCCCACATGCAGTTAGGTTGGCCTGACGACGAGCAGTCAAACTGCTCGAAACGTAGCAAATTAAATAAAGTATTAACCTTCAGAATCGGAATTCTTGAATTTAGTGTACAAAATAAATGTTTATAATGAACTAAGGTGAAAGTTTTAGAAGAAGAATCAACTAAAATTTGCTCGCTAAAAAGAAATGAAAAGCTTAACGTACAGTCGATATTACGAAAAAGAACGAAACACAAATATTTTCCTTTCCCGATTCAGACCAATTTTTAAAAATTTAAAGCCTTTGAAATATCATCATTCAGTAATTCCATATCAACATTGTCCCAAACATTTTTCTGCCCCTGCTCCGAGGAAAGAACTTCCTCCTTGTTTATTCCAATGACTCGACAATTACTTAATAAAGCTTTGAGTGCCTGAGTTGTGTTGATAAGCTCTCGTCTTGTGTCGCTTCGAGAAATCTTGCTTTGTATGGGACCTTGAGCTTGGTGGGCTTCTAAATTCAAGTTGACCGATGTTTCTGTTACTTTTGTTGACTCGGGTGTAAGGGTACAAGCCTGATCTAGCAATGGCTTGTTCTTGTATGAAACCTATCATGGAAGAGTATTGTAAAGTCTTCTGGGCTGCAAAGTTACAGTAATTACACAACTCTTTTTTAACTTATACCCTATATCTTAAACACGGTGTTGATAGCAAAGTGATTTATAGTTGGACTTTACCAAACACCTCGGGGTATTTCATTTTCCTTCTGTAGGAACACTATAGAGCAATAAGGGGTGATCCTTAATGAACCTCTAGGGAGAACAGTTTAGAACTGACAGAGCTGTGCAGTATAAATAAAGTATGTTTAGGTAACGTAACAGTGAACCAATACGAGATCGTACTCTAGTCTCTCGGAAGAACAGTGTAGAACTGATAGAACTATCCAGTATATGTAAAGTTAGTTTAGTTTGGGTTTCCTCCTGTAGTAAAACTAGATCAATTCATGAGGGATGATCTTTACTTGTACCTCTGGAGAGAACAGTTTAGAACTGACAAAGCTATCCAGTAAACTGTAAATAAACGTAGCTAAGTTTGGGTTTCCTCCTGTAGTAAAACTGGATCAATTAGGGATAATCTTTCCTGGATTGCTAGAAAGAAAAGGAATGTTTAGGAATGCTAGAGCTATCCATGATGGTATGATTAATAATAAATTACCATTTTCCAAGCAAGTTCGTTCCTCACTTTACGTTTGCTCCCTGAGATTGCTTTCAGCCAACTTCTTGGTGAGGTAAAACCTTCTCCTCCGGCAGAGATGATCGTTCCTTTGTCAGAAAGTGACGCTGAATATAGTTTTCCCTTGAAAAGAATGATACAACACCAAAATTAAACATTGTGTCGGTGACAAAGTGGTTTATGCAAGTACCTTCCACCTTTGCGAAAGGTTTGGATCGCAGAAATATTCGGGTTGTTTCGCCTCATTTGTATCAAAGTGTTTTCAGTTGACCTGTAAATCTTAGGTTTTCTCCAGGTGTGCTGGTTACTCAGGGGCGGATCTACTGTGGGAGATGTGCACCTCACCTATAGTGGTGTCTACCACCCCCTGGGGACGTTCAGCACCACCCTAAAAATATTTGCTTGGCCGTTCATTTTATGCTTTTCGAATAGCGATTGGCGGAACATCTACTGTTAGCGCGTGTCGATTTCTTGAAATGATTTGATTTATTATACTCAGAATGCTTTAATTAAATATCATGGTTAATATGTAAACATGTCGAGCTTGTTATACAGTCATATTTTCAAATATACTGTACTTTCTAAACAAGCAAACTTACTGTACTGTGCTACAGCATAGGCTACATAATAACGTGATAAAAAGCTGATATAAACTTTATAAACAAAAAATAATGCAAAACGTAATAGAACTACGAGTATGCAGATTCGGCCATCTCAAATAATGGAAATGTTGGGATAGTACACGCAACGGACGAGAGTGAACAGTAAGCCCTTCCCCCCTGATTTAGGTTTCCTCCTATTGCTGGACCAATGGGGTATTCTCCTTTCTGGATCTTTAGGAAGAACAATTTAGATTTAGAACGAAAATTGGTTCGTTTAATTTTACTTCAGTTTACTCTTGCTGCAGCAAAAATATTTCGTACCTCAGATGAAGTTGTGAGAACATTCTTGCCCGGAGCAAGAATTCCTTTCTTCACTAATGTCTCCAGTGATAATTCAGGGTTTGCTGTAATGGATGGCCTTATGGTGGTCTGATTGACCCTAGAACGAAGGAAACTTGTCGTGGGGACTCCAATGGTTTGGGATTGACTTGCGCACAGCCCAATTGTGAGTGGCTGAGTTTGGCTCGATGCAGGAATGTGAGGGCCTGTACATGTTGCTACGGTTTGAGAGAATGTTTTAGCAGGAGAAGCTTGATTTGAAGGCCGGTTTGATGGAATAAGAGTTTGGTTCATAGTAGTTGGACGAAGCATAGATGACTGTTGATTCCTTTGAATCATAGAAGATACATTAACATACGTTGCTGGAGCTTTGGAACTTTGTGATGCCGCTGTAGATACGGTAGTATGAGTTTGTGGTAATGATTGTTTCATCATCATATTCGCCCTTCCACTTTGTGTCACAGTTGGTTGCTTGGAGGTTAAAGTGTTATTTAGCCCAGCTAAGAATGTAGCCTTTGTTGTACGTGTATGTTGTGTTGTAAGTACAGACTGTGGAGCATTTTGTGTGACAGTTGATTGCCGAGATTCTGAAACCGTAGAGACTCTTGACAGACTATTGGGTTGACTTGGCTGAGAGGCTACTTGACTCGAGTTGTTGGATTGATTTTGTAGTATTATAAATTTAACTGAACCTTGCTGGATTGCTTTTGTTAAGCCAGGATTGGCCGCGTTTGTTATTACGACTCTCGGTATAGTAGAAGACTCGTTAGCTTTGGATGTAGTGGATAGATTACGAGAATTTTGGGATAATACAGAACGATCTGGATGCTGTCTAGAGCTGGGAGTGGACTTTTTACCTTGCGAAGTACTTATAGATAGATTTTGAGAATTCTGTGATGAACATTGAATCGAATTATTTGGTGGTTGCCCAGATTTTGAGCTTGAAATAGACACACCACTTTTCGATGTTGTTGTTGATTGATTTTGAGTAGTTTGCGTTGGCATTTCAATGGAGCTCACGGAAAGTTCACCAGACCTGTTAACATGAGAAAAACGATTTTCAATGGATGTTTGTAGCCAAATGCTGCAAAACAGGCGTACTTTATAGCCACAAACGGTTGGCTATGAGGTATGCCAAAACAGGCGTACTTTATAGCCACAAACGGGTTGGCTATAAGGTATGCCGAAAACATGCAATCGGTACCGTTTATGGCCATAAAACGTGGCTATAAGGTATGCCAAAAACAGGCGTACTTTATAGCCACAAACGGTGGCTATATATAAGGTATGCCAAAAACAGGTGTACTTTATAGCCACAAACGGTGGCTATATATAAGGTATGCCAAAAACAGGTGTACTTTATAGCCACAAACGGAGTGGCTATAAGGTATGCCAAAAACAGGCGTACTTTATAGCCACAAACGGTGGCTATATATAAGGTATGCCAAAAACAGGTGTACTTTATAGCCACAAACGGAGTGGCTATAAGGTATGCCAAAAACAGGCGTACTTTATAGCCACAAACGGGGTGGCTATACAAGGTATGCCAAAAACAGGCGTACTTTATAGCCACAAACGGTTGTCTATAAGGTATGCCAAAAACAGGCGTACTTTATAGCCACAAACGGTTGGCTATACAAGGTATACCAAAAACAGGCGTACTTTATAGCCACAAACGGTTGGCTATACAAGGTATACCGAAAACAGGCCGTATCCTTTATAGCCACAAACCGTGGCTGCAAGGTATGCCGAAAACAGGCGTACTTTATATATAGCCACAAACCATGGCTATAAGGTTTGCCGAATACAGACATACTTTACAGTCACAAACAACGTAAAAAGCGAGATGGGTGCATATAATAGTCTATAATCAAAGAAAGTAGACGGCAGTAAGCCTCATCCCTGGTGGCCGCCGGCTTCTTTGAAAGACCAGTGTGAAAACCCGCATTGCATGGTAGTGCAATTCTACCTTTGAGATGTGGTATTGAGATCCTTCATTGCTTTTAGTTTTTTAACCAAATTCTTGTATTTCTTGAAAGCTTCCAAAAGAATTCTTTGCTTTTTTGCTAAATTGACAATCGCCAGTTTCTTCTCTTCAGAAAGCTGTTGAGTGTTTTCTGCATCGGACAAGATCATTTTTCTTTTCGCTTGGTTCTTATGATTGGATTCTATCAATAACTTTTGTATGTCTGCGAGTTGAGACTTTACATTCTGTAAATCTCCAAGATTACATGCATTTCCTAAATAAGAGAAGAATTTTGACATTAATTAACTCTTGATGAGCATGCACTTGTCACATCTAATATCAATCCCAACGTCAATAGATATAGGCCTAATCGTAATATAATAAGCATGTTGTCATTCAATTCACATTTTCAGATTTGCCTATAGTTAATACCACTGTTCTGATATTAATGCAAGCATAGAGTAGAACAAAGGTACCAAAGTACAGTATTTAAATTATACATGCGAGTGATTGGGTGGGATAACTAACATGCCTATAGTTACCACTGTTCTGACAATGTAAGCATAG
>CACRXK020017653.1:0-10479 GCA_902702795.2 Paramuricea clavata
CCGTCGTTCCTACGGCCATGGCATGGATAGTTTAAATCAATAGTCTCAATCAGACGACTCACGGATCATATCGTGTAATATTAGTAGAGGGGAAAATGTGATTTAATTTCATTAAAGTTGGAAAAAGAGAGAGAATGTCGATGTTTCTCTATATATTCCTGGTAGTTTATCTGACGTTAAAGCTCAATTTTGGCCTCAATCGTTAAATGTTTAATATCAGAACCCCGATTTCCAAGCAATGTTTGCAGTATACATGCATGATTGGATATACCAAAACCTGATCACGAAAATAAGCGAATAGCAACATATAGTGAAATAGATAATATAATAATCAGATAAAATAGTCAATATAAAATTGTAAATTTAAAATAGTCAATATTAAAACCCGGCAGAAATAACTATACAACCAGACACAGTACTAAAATGCGGTGCCCAACAAATAAAACTCCGGCGTTTCCGCCTATAGACTGTCTACAAGTAAAGTTATCCCCGAGCCGGCGGCGCGAAGCGCCTTGCGAGGGTACTAATTCCGCCCGGCTATTTACACCCGGGGAAACGGAAGCATTAGCCAAGTCTAAAGCACAGAATAAGGTACACAGAAGGCGTAACCCGTAATTCGTCATCAAATGCTGACGCCATGGTCCTAGCCAGTGCGCGTTTGAAAGGCATTCACCCCCTTGATATTATTCAAAATGGCGGATGTCCAGCGGGGGGAATGCCTCTCAAACCCGCACTGGCTAGGACCATGGCGTCAGCATTTTGATGATGAATCATGGCGTGGCAGCGTTACTCGAGTCGACCTTCTGTATACCTTATTCTGTGTCTAAAGTTCATCAAATATCGCGGGCGTGACCAACGAACCTTGAGTGGGTGGTCATCCTGTCAGATCTCAAAAATATGGCGGACTGTCATGGATAGCGAACACTGATTGGTCAAATTTAAAATTTGTTGTTGTATGACAAATGAAGACTTCAACTGACAGATACTTCATGAAAATAATTTGCTTTTTACACTACAGTATTTTGTACGTTTGCAAAAAACTTTGACAGCTTTCAAAGCAATTTGTTATATAAAAAGTTTAATAAAGCAATGACGGTATCAAATACCAATTGAAAAGATTTGGAGCCAAATGAAGAGCGACAAGGAAACGACGAGAAAGGGGAAAAGCGAGGGAGCGAAGACGACAACGTTTGCTCGAGGAGACTCCTGAGGAAAAAGCAGCTCGCCTGGGAATGCGTAGAGGAGCATGGAAAAAAAAGACTGCTGAAGCGAAAGGTAACCAAAGGCTTGTCTTCACAACGCTATGTACCTAAGATACTGTAGCTATACAAGTTGAAGTATGATATTCGACCCTCTATATTCGACTATTTCTTCACAATTTTCCAATAAAGAGTTTGTCATGACACGCTCAAGGCAGTATAACCAGACTGTATTTTCTTTATATCAGTTATCACAGCCACAGGCAATTTTATGCTGTCAAATACCGTCGGTTGCAACTAAGGGTGAACAGTTGCAGATAAAACATTCTCTATTCTCATTAAAAAGCCTGTAAAAGTTTCCAGTAGGTCTCTAGCCCAACACATTCAGACGACACAAAGTTTTGTTACTTATTATTGTACACATGGGAAACAACAATTAAGTGTTGTTGTTCTTGACAAACATTGAAGATTCTAATCACGCGAATGCTTTTATGAGCGACTGTTCATCGTTAGTTGCAAGCGACGGTACAAACATTGTTCCGACTGTGACCGAATGTTCAACGATATATTTTTGAAATTAAAGTTGTTATCAATTCCTAAAATTTGTTTATAGTAAAACGGCCTGCTCAGCACTCACTACTCACGATGATTTCATTTAGAAAAGCAGTTACTAGGAAAGGAACTGATTCTAAAATATGTAAATTTAAAAGCATTGACTAACAGAATAAAGCGATGTGAAGACAAGGTACAAACTTTTATAGTTGCTATTTGTTATAAAATTCTATAAATAAACCGATTCAACAATAATTTTGCCTCGAATTTGCATATTCTATAGCTATGCTGCATGTTTTTATTTAATTTTATTTTTATAGTATAAAAATAAAATTGTAATACTATGAAATAAAATACATTTCTGTTTATTAACCAGTACTTATTTAATGTCTTCTTCATCCAGTGGTCAGAGGAAATTTCTACTTCTAGCAAGTAAATATTTGACAAGCAGTCTGGAATAAGCACATTAAGCCATTTTATAGCAGCAATATGAAACGTTTTTTCTTTTTGCATGACTTTTAATGCATCAGCCAAATCCAAGTGTGCCCATCCCCCTCGCCCAGCCATTTTCCTGTAAAGCACATCCCGAGGGTTGGGTATTTCCACTCGAACCTTAGCCCCAGTGGGGCATTTGAAATTAATAATTTGGATTCTTGCACTTCACTTGGTGGAATTGATATTAGAATGTTAGGGTTTGTAATCCAAGTGAGAATATATACATGTATATATTTTGTAATCCAAGTGAGAATATTTTGTAATCCAAGTGAGAATATACAAATGTATAGTACATGTATATATTTTGTGTATATATTTTGTAATCCAAATGAGAATAGTTTGTAATCCAAGTGAGAATATACAAATGTATATATTCTCACTTGGATTACAAACCCTAGCATTCTAATATTAATTCCACTAAGTGAAGTGCAAGAATCCAAATTATTGAAATCCACCTTATCACAACCCGCACACCCGATAACCTAAATATACATGAACTTACGGTTCAAGCTCAACAGCTGGCCTCTGTAGCTCAGTTGGTTAGAGCGCTGCACCAGAATCGCAAGGCCATAGGTTCAATTCCTACCAGAGGACCTTGTGCTGCTGGTTAGGTCTTAAAATGTATATACCCTGGTAGAAATCTTAGGCAGGATCCTAACAGGATCCTAACAGGATCCTAACAAGATCCTAACAGGATCCTACCAGAATCCTACAGGATCCTATTCAGGATCCTACAAGATCCTATTCAGGATCCTACAGGATCCTATTCAGGATCCTACAGGATCCTACAGGATCATACAAAGTTCCTAGCAGGATCTTGTCAGGATCCTGCAAGTTCCTAGCAGGATCCTATTAGGATCATACAATGTTCCTAGCAGGATCTTGGCAGGATCCTGGAAAGTCCCTAGCAGGATCCTGTAGTATCTTATCAGGATCTTACAAAGTTCCTAGCAGGATCCTATAGGATTTTGTCAGAATATAATATTATACAGAATCTAATGTCAGGAGCTACACTGCGAAGCACAAAATTACTTGCTTTCAGGAAAATTTTACTTGTGCCGTGGGTAAGTAAAATATTCTAGGTAAGAATCAGATTTCAAGAAAATCATTCTTAAAATAAGAAAATTATTCTTCGTTAGAACAAAATTCTTGGTAAGAAAATTTTTCTAATTTTGTCCAGTACTAAAACAATTAAGAATGTTTAAAATAATATATTTAACAGCTATACATGAATAGGTTATTAACCTAGGTTATTAATTAACCCATTAAGCTGGAGAGCTTCCCCATGGACGAGTAAAATCGTCTGGCATTAGACAAGTAAAAAAATAAGTAGGGCGCATTGCAGCTCAATGGGTTAAAGTAATTACCGACAGATAAAAGTAAAAGTTCTCACTCGTAGCAATATTGTTCAATTTCTTGAAAAGCCTTTACCACCATGTCAGACTGCCAAGTCAGGATGGGTAGTCCAAGCCAAGCAGGTAGAACGACACCAGGAAGCAAATCACGGCTTTGACAGTTTCGCCATTCTTGAATGTTGCCAATACTGTAGCTCCTTGTCATGATCAGCCCTGGTTCAGTATGTCATGGATCAGCAGGCTTCTTTTGTAGCCAGGTAGTCATCAAGGCCATGTCTCCTTCCTTTTTTGGAAAAAAACACACGAAATTAGTTTTGGTAACAACTACACAACCCATTAATTAACAGTTTATTTTTTCACTAACAAGCTATCCTCTGGGATTAGACACTAGAGCGAAATACTACGATGGATGGAATAAGAGAAAGTTAAGAGAGTCAGTTTTGTTAGCCCATATTAACTTATCTCAACAATAGGAAGGCTCAAAACTAAGAACATGTATACATACACTAAATTTGATTCAGGCCTCACTAAATGAATTTTATAAAATGAGACTATATTAACCTCACCTCAACAAAGTTTATGATGTCCACTTTGCTCTTAGCTGAGCCTGAGGTTTACTTTTTTATTTGAAGAGTCAATTAATGTTCTTCATTAAGTGAAGTACTTTTGTGTCTTGAATTACATGCATAAAAATTACCAGATGACTGTTCAAGTAAATAAGTGGGTCCAATAGGGGGATTCAAGGTTTCCGACGCCATTGGCTCAGGGGGTGCAAACACATTGGGGCGAGCGCGCGGCCAGCGCCATTTCCCATACTATTTCCTATTAGGAGTGGGAAAATTACGTTTGCACAATTTGTTGAATTTCTGCAAAAGTATTATAGAATCGTTCAATTTTACAAGTTGTGATCAATTTCTGGGTATTTTCTGATGTCTGTACGGGTTTTCATCCGAATCAAAGGCCTGGAAGTGTTAAAATATGGCGAGTTTGTTGGGACGTTTTGCGAGCTGTTTATTATAGTTTAGTATTGTTTACATGTCAGCGTGTATATGAAAACATTTGGTTGATTCGAGATTTAACGCCCGAAATGGATGAAATTTTCGCTGAACATAAATATTTATCATAAAGGAAACCACATGGAGTGCGAACATGTAATTTGATATCTCGTGCGCCTCGCCGGTGCTATTTTGTTGCTTCAAAACCTGCAGTAATATGTGTTTATATCAGTGGTGTCGCATATTTGCAGTTGATAGCTTCGCTTCGCGATTACAAACTACGTCTACAGAACGCCGTTGAACGTTTTTGTTGGGAATAAAGTTAAATACTTGTTATTATCTGTTAAACTGTTTCTCTAAAGAGGTGTTTATCCAAGACCAAATTCTCTTGCAATCAGCATTTAAATCAGTTTGCTTGAGGCCACGAATACCAAGGATGTCTTCACTAAGCCGCGGTATTGCAAAATATACACGATATACTTCACCAGTATACACAGTATATTTTGTATACATACTTTACTGTCATATACTCATCTGTACACAATATACATGTCTATAGTGAAAACTGTATATATTGTATATTCTCACTTTTATCAACTTGCTAGTCTGTATATACACAATATACACAATATACATGTCTATAGTCAAAACTGTATATATTGTATATTCTCGCTTTTATCAACTTGCTAGCCTCAGCCTGTATATACACAATATAGGATACATGTCTATAGTCAAAACTGTATATATTGTATATTCTCGCTTTTATCAACTTGATTTTAAATATGAATGCATGTCGATATGTAGGAAGCCTTGTTTTGTAATCAAATATTCTATTACACATTTTAGCACTCAAACCGGTCTTATAGTTATATTTATAAGTATAAGTCATAAAGTCATGTTTCCTCGTTTGATATACATATGTCATGAAGGCATATATGTTTCCTCGTTCTTAAAAAGATCCCGCTTTATACTTAATTTAAACTTAAAGACATGAGTAAACTGACATTCATTCAAACACTCCCTATACAGTACTGATAATATACGTATATATATATATATAAGTATATTGCAGCCTAGTCCCTGGCCTTCCAAGCGCGGGCGAGTTACAGGCTGTCGTGAACTTGCGGGTTGTCAGTTTCGGAAAATATCCGAACTGGGTCCAATCTCGTTCCCAGAGTATGCCTGTTCGCGGGTTAGGTTGTGGCATGACTCTGGGGAAATCGAATTTTTTTTATCCAAAATGAGATAAATGGCGCATGCGCTTTTATTGCTTTTGTTTATTCCGCTTACTAAATTCGCGCGGGCACACGCTCACAATCGATATTGCTTTAAACAAAGATTCTCATCAGAATATAGTATACAAAATGGGTTTTTATACGTTTAAAGGTGCTTTAAATCGTACTACTATTAAATTATATTCAATGGCAAATACTGAAAGTTGTTCTAGGCTCTAGCGAAAAGAGGGCTTGAATATTCGTTAAAAGACGAGACATTCAAATGTATCTCGATTCTCGGCCATAATGTAAAATGGTGAAGATGTTTTGGTTGTTTTGCCAACAGGTTATGGGCTTATTATGGCAAATATTAAAATATTTCAGCTGCTACCTGACGTGTACGACGTGTTACTTGGCGTAACTAATTCTATCGTGATAGTCATATCTCCACATGAATGACCAAGGCATTTCTGCATGCATGATGTCAAAGTATGATACAAGGCCATTCTGTGCCACACTATATTATGGTGATGGCAGCGATATCAAATTACCATTGGATCGACATGAGAACCTGACGTATAAGCTGTTCTATATGTACCCAGAAATGTGTGTCTGTGACAAGAAAATACAAGCTTTTTTGAACTGTATACTGTAAACCTCTGAATATAATGCTCACCTCATTCCAAATATAAGCCCCTCCCCAAATATAAGCCACCCTGAATACAAGTCCCCTGAATATAAGCCCCCTGAATATAAGCCCAGTATCCCACTATGTTATTTAACATTGACATTGTCTTTTAATATAGCATAGAACGATATTTGAAACACTGTCATTGTCTTTATAGCTTACTATGTTAATGGAGTGTGTTATTAATACATGTTTATTTTCCTGTTTATGACTGACTTGTTTATTACTAACACAATTGATCGTCCATGTATAAGGCCCCTGTGCATATAAGCCCCCCCCCCCTAAGCCCATCAAAAATCACTTACAAAAGAATATAAGCCCAGGGCTTATAGTCAGAGGTTTACGGTATTATATATCCCATATTTTAACAATAAACACATTATTTTTTATATTATATTACATTAACATATATACATGGATCACATATAAAGTCTTTAAATGACAGTACATTGTGTTTGTAATTATAATTACTCTAATTACTTGTGTCGAAAGTAAGAAATGAAGTGAACAAATCCATATGTATTTGTTGAAAATGTGCTGGCTGTGGGTATCTTCCATTTGTTCTTCATGCTTAATGTGTATCTTTGAACATTTAATCAGCAACTAATTATGGGCAAGAATATATTTACTAGCTCATTTCTCCATATTACCAGGTACATAACATGCAAATTATACATCAACCTCTCCTGCAGCATGTTTGGGAAGGGAGAGGAAGGAATGGAGGTACTGTAATTTCTATATTTAGCCCCCTTCTCTTCAAGCCCCTCTCCAATAACCTCCCCCCTCATTTGGATACAAAAATAAATACCCCCCCCCCCTCATTTGGATACAAAAATAAATAAGCCCCCCTCCTCTTTTAACCATGCAGTCCCCATTCAATTATAATTCTTAAAAGTATTATTCTGTAGTATTTTAATAAAAACAGTACAACTGTAACTCTGAATATGGACATTTTTTAATTAATGGTAACCAGACTTATTGCATATATTTAGAACAAGTGCCCCCTCAATGATGCTTAGGAAACAATAATACACAGGAGGCTTGATAGTTGATACAGAAATTAAAGTAGTTATTTGATTGAAACTGGTAGCTATTTCAATTCTACTGTCAGTATCTCCTTTTATATATAATTGGATTAATTGCCAATATATTCACATAGTATAATAGTTTGGAAATGGAATCAATACTTGTATATTTTTAGCAAATGAGCATTGTTATTGATCAACAATGACTCTTATTGCTATAAACAACATTGTTTCACATAGCACATAGCAACAGACAAGGAAACATCTGTATTTAAATTCACTACTTATTTTTTATCCAGACACAAATTGATGTAAAAAATTTCAGGTTTGGCTTAGTTATAGCCTTACATCGGGCTATTCCATTTAATATCCATACCCCCCCTCCCCCTGTCGAGGATCCCTGGAATTCTTCAGGGATAAAAGGTTTTGAGCTTGGAATTCTTCAGGGGTAAAGTGTTTTGAGCTTGCAATTCTTCAGGGGTAAAGTGTTTCGAGTTTGGAATTCTTCTGGGGTAAAGGGTTTTGAGCTTGGAATTCTTCAGGGATAACAGGTTTTGAGCTTGGAATTTTGGAATTCTTTGAACAGGGGTAAAAGGTTTTGGGCTTGGAATTCTTCAGGGGTAAAGGGTTTTGAGCTTGGAATTTTGGAATTCTTCCTTTGAGTTTGAAATTCTTCAGGGGTATAACCATGAAAAACATGTATCCTCGACAGGGGGTGTACGGATATTAAATGGAATAGCCCATCATGCTGTCAAGTGGCAATCACTTACAAAGCAAATCTATAACCAAATGTTTTACAACCTGAGGAACTTCTTAAATCAATTATTCTATAATTTATACAGATGCTACAAAAACATCTGGCATCTTAAATTTATATAGATAACTCCATTTACAAAAGCACAAAGACCACGGGCTACAACATGTTGAGTGTTGACCATTGACCATAATGTACTGTATTGTTTAAAGCTTCAAGTTTTTAACACAAGCAAAAGTTGTCACTCCAAAGTCCTGGCAACAATATGTCAATTTAACAAAACGACAAAGTGTGCGATGATTTCATTTAGCCAATTCTTTCATGGTTATAATAAATATACTCGTACTGTAGATCGATAAAAAGTCATTCATAAATACCACGCCATTTTGTAAGTATATACCAACGTCCCAATACTTTTTCATACGATTAATATCATATCCTTCGATTTATATCGTTTGATTTCGCATTCCAAATCTGATAAACATTGATAATTCTCTCTTCGCGTATGTCCACGCGTAATTCTCGCAAAAAACACGCATTAATTGTGTCGGCAGCATTGATGATCACGGCAGCCAATCAAATAACGATTTCGATTCGATTTCCCCAGAGTCATGCCACAACCTAACCCGCGAACAGGCATACTCTGGGAACGAGATTGAACTGGGTCGCGCTGGAAGGCCTAGCAAAATTCGAATAATCAACATGGCGGTGTATTTTCGTGAATGGATTAATCTTTACTATTGTATTAAAATGTAACGAAATGCTTTTAAAACACGTATTATATTTAAATTTTGTATTTTGTCTCGTTGATAAACCTTCCAGGACACCACTGGCACTGATAATTTGTTGCCTTTTCCACACAAAGACTGTGTTGACCGAAATGATTTGTTCAAAAATATAAATATTAACCAGCATTTCTCGACACAGCATTTAAAACCACACACTGGAAGTAATGGTAAGGTTAATGGAACAGAACATTTCACTTGCTAATGAAAGGACCGTTGCATGAATTTATTTTTAGAAAGTACATTGCAGTATCAATACAAATATATTTGTCTTTAATATTATTAATATTTATATTTATAATACCAAAGGTTTGACATATACCAGATTTAAGTTTTATTAGTGAAATATATGGTGCCCGACTATCAGTATCAAGCTAACTGAAAAGTCAAGTTGAGCATGATACTCATATGCCAATTAAATTTCATTTTATATGCCCAATATATTTTGTTGACAAGTAAAATTGTCTGGCAATAAACAAAGTAAAATACCAGGATGAGAAAATGTATTGAGAAAATGAGAAAAGGTGTTTTGCCCAAAATAACTTACTTTATAATAATATGCCAGACAATTTTACTCGTCGTGGTAGGGTCTGCCTAAAACTTATGTAAGAATAAAACAATCTTATCAAAATCAATTGCAGTGGTTTTGTGTTAATTGGGGGAGGGGGGGGGGGTAGTGATAGGGGGCTTGATGACTTTATTCACTTGTGTTAGAGGCCTGACTAGAGAGAGTACCTTTTTTGTTTTTCAATATGACTTTGTGGTGTTCTGTCACTTTTTTACCAATATTATTGTTTCCTGTCATATGCTGATAAAATTAAGGCTTGCCTTTAAATTACAGATATTCATGCATTTTAATATAAGTATTACTATATGCACACATACTTATCATGCATTTCTTTGTTTACTTGCACAATAGCCATTCAATTGTCATTCACGCCAATGAAGGTCAATTTCAATGACCTTCCTTGACCCACATATCCTGACCTCAATGTTTTAATTAAAATACTACTTCCTTTCAAATCCATGATTTTCGATTCTCATATACTCTATTGCTAGTAAACTGAAAACAAATATATTCCATATGTGATATGGGGCCATTCCCAAAATACATAATGCTTGTGGGGATAGAAGGGTGTTTGATCAGGAGCTGCAGAGTGTCACAAGGGGGGGGGGGGCATCACATGAGGGGGAAATTTATCCCTGTCTATAAAAAAACAAGACCTTTGTTGCAAATATGTTGCCCTTAGAAGACAAATCAATGTTTTCTATCAAAATATATTGCCTGAGTGGGAAAGAACCTGAATGGAAAGGCCAAGGTTAAGTCATTGAAATAGTGTCTTGTACATACAGTACATTATTTTTTTGCATAACTTTATTGGGATAAATAAATGTCTTGTTTACAAATCAACTGCAC
>CACRXK020017654.1:0-10478 GCA_902702795.2 Paramuricea clavata
CCGCCCCTGAATAATGGTTCTTGTTTCCCTATAAATATATTAATTGTTACATATATAAATATATAGCTTTTAAGTATGTGCGCAACAAGAAAAATAGTTCGTGAGTTGTGACCCGATATCGTTCACTTTCATTAAGCATGTCTTAGATCTGAAATATTGTTACGGGAACTAACACTTTCGAACACGCTGAGTTCAAATCCGAAAAGTTCCCACTCCGTAGACCCGCAGTTTTTTCACAAAATGCTATTTTGTCTTCACTAATTTCACAACAAATTTTTTCATTGTTCAACGATACGGATCGATGACGATACACGATTATGGGCCATTCCATAGACCTTATTCATAAATCGTGACGAGGCCTCGTATCCTAGGATACGGGAAAAAAACGCGGGAATACAAGCGAAAACTGCTTGACAAGCCAAATTCAGATGCTATATATCGACTTCAACGGCTTGTTTCTTGTTGCCTTTTGCGATTTATAACATTTTGTGTGTATTTTAAGACTTTGTGCCCACAACGAAAGCGGTAAACGAGTATATTATAAAAGCGACCGGTTTTTCTCCCGGTTTTGTGTGGGAAAAATGACAACATAGCGACAGTGTTTATCCAGAAGCGAAAAACAGTATTTTACTGAGATTTTAACGTCAATATAAAGGTTATTCCGTGAAAAATCTAGACAACTATAGAATGAAAGTATAATTTTTCGAATTTGACATTAATATGAAAGAAAACAAGAGGTCAAAAATCACAAGAGAACGTCAAATGTCATTGATTCGTACCGGAAAATATGAACTATGGCTGTGGCTCGATAACATTCTGCAAGCAGCTTACGAGTTTAAAAAATGAAGGCTACATTACCTGAGTGAGTTGTAATCTTATTTCTTCAACAATAGTTTCATATTCTTACGATTTTGGTGTTGTATAGACGTTTTGTAGCCTTGTTGGTTGTTTGTTTTGGCCATACAAACTACGACAATAATACAAAGTCAAAGGTTTCCTTTTTCGATTGACTCCAGCATCTTTTGCTTTAAATATCATGTTATATTTTCTCAGAAGTATTTTTTTCAACTTTCAAACTCAGTTTTATAGATATTATTTTCGAAAAAAGCCGTAATATTGACGATAAAAAGCTGCCATAGCCGACAGCAAAAAAAACATTTTGTCAATTTTCCCGCGTTTTTCCCCGTTTCCTAGGATACGAGGCCTCGATCACGATTTATGAATAAGGTCTATTTAATATCCACACCCCCCTGTTGACGAGATTTTCCGAAGGGTTCTGAAATTCTGAAATTTCTGAGGGGGTTCCAAGTTGAAAATTTCCGAGGGGTGTTGTAAAACCAAAATTTCTGAAGGGATCAAAATTTTTTTTTAAATTTCTGAAGGGCCAGGCAAAATTCTGAACATTTCTGAAGGGGCACTACCTGTTGACGAGAATTTCCGAGGGGGTCAAGAAAATCCCTGAAAATTTCTGAGGGGGTCAGGAAATTCCTGATAATTTCAGAGGGGCTCAAGAAATTCCCGATAACTTCTGAGGGGGTCAAGAAATTCCCGAAAATTTCTGAGGGGGGTCAAGAAATTCGCGAAAATTTCGGATGGGGTCAGGAAATTTCCAAAAATTTCCGATGGGGTCAAGAAATTTCCAAATATTTCCGAGGGGGTCAAGCAATTCCCGATAATTTCGAGGGGTTAGGGAATGTTTTGCGCAGAGCCTCCTTAAGTATTTACAAATAACTTACATGAAGTTTCTTGAATAAAAGTGAGTGCGCAGAACATAGAGTTATTGAGAAGTGAAGGAGCAATCTGCGCTTTCAGTTAATAAACGAGCGGGGATACCATGCATGGTGCATCACAGTCTTAATCTTTGTTATTATCCATGCTTACTATAGCGATACTACATTGGAGGGCCACCAGTTTATATTGTAAGGTGTTACGCACCTGAAATAAAGATTTTATCTTATCTATTCCGATTTTCCTGCTCGACGCCAGCTGGAAACAAGCCAGTCATTCTTGAAAAATTATGCCGGATTTCAAACCAAGGAGCATAAAACATGCAACCTAATTCAGACGAACACCGTCAAATTGCCGGGATCTACCCTTTTGAAAGGATCCTTTTGGCTTAGAATTAAACAGACTACTTTGAAAAGACCAATAAAAAGATCTTTTTGGCTTAAAAATGTTGCGCCCATAGGTGACACCCATCCCACATTCATCGCAGTTATGATGCCACCCTCCCTCTAGTGCCGTGTATATAGCCTAAATGAGGTGTAAATCTGGACAAAGCATAGATAACTAAATGCGCAGTTTTCAAAAGTATTTCCACTTTGACTAGCTGCATGGGAGGACAATGCACCGAGCCCAAACTCATAACGCGCGCTAGCACGCGTATTGATGCCACCTTTTACTATCACTAGCCACACCACATTACAAACATTTCCTACATTTGTATTTATGTACGCAAGTGCAGGCGAATACAGGGATTATGGGACGTAATGAAGACCCTAACTTGTTTGTGCGCATGACTAAATTATGTTTCATTCAGACATAGTTAATAGAGGAGATTGTCCTCTATTAACTATGATTCAGATGATTGGAGACGCTTATTTGAAACCATTTCCAAAATCAACCAATAGAAAATAGACCATTTGTCTAAAAAGTTTCAAATTACGGCCCAGAAGCGATTAGCGGGGCATCGTTTTAGCAAGGAATTAATGGTTTGATAGAAAATGCAGGTTGCGGATAGATTCTATTTTTTTGAAATTGTAATCAAATCTAAAAATTCTAACTATAGTCGTTGTGTGAGGGAAAATTTACGTAATCTGTCTATGCTCGACATTACGTGATCTAGGTTTTTGGATTTTTTTTTGTTTGTTTTAGTCGGCGTACATAGGCTATATATGTTTGAATTTTGCGCAGCGCGCTTGTTAGACTGTGGTCTAGTGGCCATCTTGACTTACTTAAGTTGTCCCTCCTTAGTTTTTTATACAAACAAGGAGAAACACGAAAGCAGACCCGTAGTTAACACAGTTGGAAAATGACAATCGAGATGTTATTTAGCATAAGACGCGCAAGGATATGCACATTCAACATTGCATGCGCACGAATGAATCTACTTTCATATTATTTAAGCATTTCGAGCCAACGAAATTAAATTCGTTGGCTCGAGCGGGATTTGAACTCGCATCTTCGGTTTAGATACCCGAAGATGCGAGTTCAAATCCCGCTCGAGTCAACGAATTTTTTGTTGGTCTATTGCAGTGTCAGAATAATATGAAATTGGTTTTTCGTTTCTCTGGGGATGGTTCTGAAATTACGTACATAATCTAATTTCCTCAAGTCTGCAATATTTTACAGTTTCGGGTACGCTGTTCGGTGGGTACGAACTTCGTTAGGTGGCACCCATGTAAACATGTGTTATTTCAGTCATTGCACGTTCAAGGTATTGTGTTTTTGACGGGAAAGTATTCTGTGATACGGGCATATCTTAAAGTTAGAGCGCGCAACGAATAATGATGACAGTATAGACATCAGTAACACAATATGATCCCACCGGCCACCGCAAATAATGCAGCGTGAATGGTGAATGCATTTTGGAACATAACACAACATAAATATATCATGTTAATCTACATTTGGTAACTTGTGTTTTAGTTGACTTATTAGCGCAAATGATAAGATTGGAAAATCATAGTTTTTGACAAAACAAACGCGGTACATTAAACGCAGACACGATCAGTAGCAGCCCAATTTAAATTTCATTGCAATTTAATAAGATGTTTTATTAAGAATAAATGTTCTCACCAACTTGAGAACGTAGTTTGATTTGCTGGTTCTTGCCTAGTTTAACTCAAAATCTCTATTTTTATGACAAATTTATTGCATTTTTAACCGCCAACTCGGTTAGAATATAAAAGTATAAAATCTATTTTTCCCAACGTGTCCGAGCCCGCGATATATGGCGGGAAACTATAACTACTTCATCTTATCTATAGTAATCTGTTCGTAACATCCCCCTCCCGAATGTGTAACATTCGAGATAGTCTAACATTCGTAAAACATTAACAAAACTAGGAGTAACTAACTCCGCTAATATGAAATTATGTTGTCAGTTTAGTTTCATAACTGTCCGTTTCTTTCGCAGGTAATTCTGTACAATCTCCTCCATATCCTCGGGTTTATTACTAAACGTACTCAAGAGGGCATAATCTATGAACCGGTCGCAAATACTCCTTTCCTTTAGCTTTAACTCTGACCACTCGCACCAAGCCATCGTTCCCAGGAAAAGTCTCAGTAATACGTCCCAACGGCCAGTCACAGCGATTTGCATTTGGCTCAATCATTAAAACAATATCTCCTTCCTTCATATTACGTGTGGGATGAAACCACTTCTTTCTACGATTTAAAGTCGGGAGCAATTCCCTTCTCCAACGTTTCCAAACTTGACCGATTAGTTGTTGAACACGATGCCATCTTTTGCGGGGGTTGAACGTTTCTTCCTCAATTGCCTCCACCGCAAATGTTCCTCCAAGCTGTCCGTGGATGAAATGATTGGGAGTGAGAGGACATAAGTCGTTGGAATCCGAACTTACGTACGTGATAGGCCTCGAGTTCAATAACTTCTCCGCCCCACAAATGGCTGTATGTAGCTCTTCATCGGAGACGTCCGCATTTCCTAAGATGCCCTTTATAGCTTTCTTGGCACTTTTTATCATGGCTTCAAATACTCCCCCGAAATGTGGGCTAGCTGGAGGGTTGAAATGCCATTCGATGTGAGAGAATCGCGAACTGTCCCGAACAATCTTCTCTTGGTCTAATTGTTCAACAAGTTCTCTCAGTTCTCGTTCTCCTGAAACGAAGTTGGTACCGTTATCTGATAAAACGTACGAAGGCGTCCCCCTCCGTGACACCATCCGGGCGAATGCATTCATAAACGAATCTGTGTCTAATGCATAGGCCATTTCCAAATGTACCGCGCGTGTCACGAGACAAGTAAATAAACAGAGATATCTTTTTGCTCTACTCTTGCCGCGACCTTGTTTTGTCAGGTATGGGCCTCCGTAGTCTACTCCTACTCGACAAAAGGCTTTCATCGATGAAATTACTCTTGGTCTCGGCAGCGGTGCCATCATTTGACCAATAGGTTTAGCAGTAAAGCGTTTCTTACACACTTGGCAATGATTAAGAATTTTACGTACTACAGCCCGTCCTCTTATCACCCAAAACCTACTACGTAATTCGGAGAGAGTGTGTTCTACTCCAGAACCATGTCCGAGTTGTTCATGAACCGCTCTTACTACAAGTTCCGTGATAGGGTGTTCTTTGGGTAAAATCAATGGATGTTTACTTTCGTACGGTATGTCTGCATGGCGCAAGCGTCCGTCTATACGAAGAAGTCCATCCTCGTCTTTCATGGGATTCAAGTTCTCCAGACTTTTCCGTCCTTTAGTGTCTTGAAACCTTTCTGTTTGTGCACGTTTGAACCAATAAAATTCTGCTTTCTTTACTTCTCCAATCGATAAACTTTTGCTTAGATCTCTTTGCTCTGGTCGACATTTGCAGTTGCTCGTAAAACGCCATACCCATGCTATTACACGAACAAGTCGTCTGAAATCTGAAAAGTTCTGTGGATTCAATTCGTTACTGTCCAATACTTGAGTGGCATTTGTTCGCACCATTTTACACTCTTCTTTCGTGTCACTTGATAATGTATCCATTCCAGGTACGCGTGCAGGCCAATTTGTCTCATTTTCTAAAACAAACTGTGGTCCTTCTTTCCATACTCTGCTCTGTGCTAGCTCAGAAACCTTTATTCCTCGAGTTGCCAAATCAGCGGGGTTAAGTTCTCCCGGGACATGTCTCCACTGTTCTGGGTTTGTCGAATTTTGGATTTCCCCGATTCTGTTGGCGATGAAGGTTTTAAAATTGCGACTCTGGTTACTCACCCAATAAAGAACGTTCGTAGAATCTATCCAGTAAATCACTTTGGATACTACAATTGACTTGAGTATGGTATTTGCCAAACGTGTTGAAATAACCGCTCCCAACAACTCAAGTCTAGGGATAGTCATCGATATAACTGGTGCAACTCGACTCTTAGATGCAATCAATACTGATGTTGGTTGTTTCCTTCATAACGACAAACTAAATAAGCTCAAGCTGCATAGGCATCCTTTGAAGCATCAGAGAACATATGTAATTCTATTTCATCAGGGGGGGATGTCGCAGGCATCGTGGTATCTCAAAGGAGGAAAGGTGTTGTAACTCGTTCACCCAGTTGTGCCAACGGTCTAATAGGGTCCTCGGTAGTGGATCATCACAATATAGCCCAGCAGTCCATATGTCCTGCATATGGATTTTGGCTCTCACTGTGAAAGGTGAAAGAAATTGAAGAGGATCAAACAGAGTTGAAATTGCGCTTAATATTTCTCTCTTCGTGGTTATCTCTTTGATCTCAGGTATTTCGACGTTGAATGTGAAATCAATATATCGTTTTCAGATTTCCATGTCACTCCGAAGGTCTTCACTTTTCCCGTTGGGCGTCCATTTTCGCGTATCTCTAAGCCAGGTTGTCGATCTTCCTCTGGCACATCTTCTAGTACTGACTTGTCATTCGATGACCACTTTCGAAGTCGGAAACTCGCGGAATTCAACAACTGAAAGTTGTCTCCTTAATTATATGGCATCTTTGGAAGTCTTGCATGAATCAAGAACGCCGTCTACGTACATGGAGTTGCTAACCATGTCTGCAGCTTCGGGATAGTGTTGTGCTTTATCCTTCGCATGTTGCTGGACGATGAATTGTGCACAAAATGGTGACGCTGTCTTGCCAAACACTAGCCGTTGGAATTCGTACACATCAGGTTCTCGGGATGCGTCTAAATTACGCCAAAGAAATCTATGATAAGCGCAATCATCTTTCAACAAGGCTACTTGTAAGAACTTCTCTGAAATATCTCCTGATAAGGCGATTGGGGAGCGTGTGAATCGTATCAGAACGTTCAATAAGTCCTTTTGAAGCTTAGAACCAGCTCGAATTGCGTCATTTAAACTTTTGCCACGATCTTTTGCTGCAGCATCAATTACGATTCGTGTCTTTGTACGTAGTTGTTCTTTCTTCCCTGATTACAGCAAAATGCGGCAAAAACCATTGGTTTATTTCATTGGTCTTTTCTATCTTTTTCACATAACCCTTCTTCTCGTGATCTTCAATTATTTTGTTATATGTGTGCGTTGCTTCGGAGCCTTTTCTATTGAGCGATTTCTCCTGACACTCAAGTCTTATTAACGCCATATCATTGTTATTGTTCAAGTTTGGTTCTTCTTTTTTCCAAGGGATTCCCACAGAATATCTTCCCTTCTCATAAATTGTACTCTCCGTTACCTTGACTACTGCTTCTTTCTCGTCAACGGTTCTGTCGTCAGTGTCCTTGATTCCCAGAGCTTCAAGCTCCCAGAGTTGTCGGAGCAGGTGGTCTTGTTGCTGAACGGTTGGCTGCTCAACCTGGCTAGAACGGTAAGTACGCGTAAAATATGAACGCGATTTACGCCGATGTTCCTCAATGATGGTAGGTCCAAAGCAAACCCAACCTAAATTGGTCAGTCTTGCTATTGTGTCTGTAGTTTTACTATCGTGCACTTCCTTCAGAACATGATGAAACAATGGGTGATCGCTACTTATCAACACATCTATCTGCTTTCGTCTTGAAGTTTGCTCAAAGGAAATGGAAGCCAAATGGGGCCACTTTGCTTTCAAGTCTGCCCAATTGAAGGCGGGTGTGTCTCCAGTTACATTGTCCAGGACATTAGCAGATAAGTTCTCTGAAAAGTTTCTGTTTAAGCTTGTGACAACCAAGTTTACTTGTTTAGACTGTTTTTAAGTTGGGATCCACCAGTACCCGAGATTGTCAGCTCATGCGTTTCTCCGTTCAATTGCAATTCTTCAGCAGCAGCTTCAGTCACATATGAACCGGTGGAACAAGGGTCTAACATCACGTTAACCTTCAGTTCTTTCTTATCATTCTTGATAACAGCTGGTAACACCATTAGCGATATGTGGTCAGTGCGGTGAGTGACATAATATCTAGTATCAACCGTATTTTCACCTGCTCCTGATTGTTGTGCACTGTCCTTATCATCTGGTAATCTGCTCTTGGTTTGCTGGCTGGAGTCTTTCATCGCCTGGTGTGGGGTAACCAAATGAGAACCAGTTTGACAGTTCTGGTCTAGTCTACGTGGGGTATGAAGTAATCTATTGTGCTGGGTACTATAATAGCCGTCGACGCCACGCCGTCTTGCTCGAGTACATTCAATTGCTTTGTGTCCAACACCCAAGCATCGGTAACACCGTCTCGATTTCTCTATCATTGCTTTTCGATTTGATACTGATAATGCTTTAAAGGCATCACAGGTCCAGGGAGGATGGTTGTTCTTGCATGTCTGTACAACGCACTTGAGATTGCCTTTAGACATTGTGTTGAAACCTCTTTCTCTTCTTCCGCGGTTTATCCTTTGGCCACCATTTCTCTCTTTACTAGTTCCCAAGCATTTTGTTTCCTCTTTAGCTTTTTCCATTATCTGATCTCTTAGCTCTACCCACTCAACAAGTGCCTCAAAAGTATCCTCTTTCGAGTGCTCTATCAGCCATGACTTATAACATTGTATATCTTCTTCTGGTAATTTTTCTTTACTTATAAGATTCAAACTCTGACCGAAAAGATCTCCTTGTTTCTCACAGGTGTCCTTCAAAGTTACCAAAGTCCTGTCCAACACAGTCAAAAATTCTTCCAAGTCACTTATATTTTTGGATTCTACCTTTTTCCAATTCTTCAATGCGGTCAATGTCTTAATTTGAAGTCTCCTCTGACATCCATATTTCTTTTCTCATTTTTGTTTAGCTCTCTCATAAGCATTAGAGGAAAATCCTAGATCTTTAACCAATTTAACTGCTTTTCCTTTCAAACTGTTTTGCAGCCTCAACATTTTTTCGTTAACTGGTATGTCTGCATAGTCAACAGCAGATGTGAACGCAGCTTTCCACTGTTCGTATTCTACTTTGTCTTCACTATCAAATGTTGGCAAGTCCACACCTTTTAATTTAATGGGCACACCCTGTGTGAAGTCGGGGTTTTTTGAACTTGGTGCTGCTGGTGATGGTTGCCAGGTATAAGGTATACGTGGTGGTTGTCTCAAATGTATCATGCTGTCAAGAACAGGTGGTCGTAACTGGGTATGTAGCTGGTATGTATTAGGGTTATATCTATTCAGAACAGGTTTGGAGGTTTTTTGCCATGGAAACTGGGCAGGATGACCTTGAGATGAAAGACCATGATCACTTAGGTCAGGATCTGAGATGGGTCGTTGCGGGGACTGGGATGAAGTAAATGCTGTGGCACTCGGGTATGGGGTTTGTGGTGGTTGGAGGTGACCAGGGTGTGTCTCAGGTGGAGGGGTACAAGAGTCTAGGGTTTGTGTTTGGAGGTGACTAGGGTGTGTCTCGGGTGGAGGGGCACTAGGGTCCAGGGTTTGTTTTGGTGTTAACTGATTACGGTCCATCTCATTCAGGAGGCTACTAGGACCTGGTACCCATTATGGTAATTGACTGTGGGAATATGTTTCATCCGAGTCATGCGCTGTTTTGGGGTGGTATTATGAGACCTAGCATCAATAATACAAACAATCTTACGTGCCTCATCTGTTTTTTGTTTTGCAAATTCATGATCAAGCTCTGCAGCTTTCCTATTAAGCTCTTCCTCTTTTTGGTTTTCCTCTGCTTGTAATGTTAAGACTCTTTTGTTTGCTGCCTCTATCTCTGATTGTTGTATTTCATACTCGGAATGGGTTGAGCCTGATGGAGCTATTGATTCAAATTCGCCCCCTTCCAATCTTTCTTTTAAATGCGTTTCTGCAGCTTCTATAATGACATCCACCTGATTGCCTATTCATCAATTTCTCTTTCTATTTTTTCTACCTCTCTTTCCGATTCTGGTATACTCTCGGATATAAACATTTCTTTCAATTTGTTAGTAATTTTTCTATTATAAGAAATTCCGATTAGATTTTACTAATATATCGTCTAATTGTGTTCTTACTTGATTTTGTTGTTAATAGGAGCTCTTATAATTTGTTTCTTTCTCTTGTTATCCTTGACTTTGCATTTCTTTTCTCACGTTTCAGTCGTTCTATACTTTTCAAAGTCCCAGAAGTATCCGCCATTTTTTGATTTTTACGATCTTGTGTTTCGTTTTAATTGCCAAATTTTCCGATTAAATCCGGCTGTCGAAGGTCCAAATGTTCTCACCAACTTGAGAACGTAGTCTGATTTGCTGGTTCTTGCCTAGTTTAACTCAAAATCTCTATTTTTATGACAAATTTATTGAATTTTTAACCGCCAACTCGGTTAGAATATAAAAGTATAAAATCTATTTTTCCCAACGTGTCCGCCCGTGATATATGGCGGGAAACTATAAGTACTTCATCTATAG
>CACRXK020017656.1:0-10478 GCA_902702795.2 Paramuricea clavata
GTTTCTGTATCTTGACTCTTTTTCATACCATATATTTTAGATTGTACTCAACTTTTCAAAGATGCATGTGAATACCAGAACTACCCTGAGAGACGATGCTTACTTCGTAGCAAGGATAACACCCCACGTAAGAACACACAACGTTATATTTATGTTATTGGTGGTTACGACAGAGTTGAGGAACGCTTTCTTAACACAGTGGATTGTTTCGATACAATTGCTGAGACGTGGCTGAATGTTGCTCCCATGACTACTGCTCGTATACGACATGGTGTAACAGTTCTTGATGGGATGATATATGCGGTAGGTGGGCAATGTGATGACGATGTCTCTGTGAGGACGGTCGAGAGATATGACCCTGTCGCTAACAAATGGTATGATGTCACACCTATGAATGAGTGTAAAGGTAGGTCAATTGAACTGGAATCAACTTTTTAACAACAAAGGCTTGTCAACTTACATGTATTGGCACGTCATTGTTCTGTTTTACACTATGTGTGAGCAAACTTTTGGGCAAAGAAGCTCATCTGAGAATTTGTCTGCGAATAAATGCAGTAAACAGGTGGAAGAAAAAACTTTTATGTGCAGTGAATCTTGACAGATTATTCATCTAAACATGACATTAGACAAACGATAAATGAAAATATATCATGATTTGTTCCCAGAACCATTTCCAGCATAGATTGTAATATTCTAGATAGTTTGTCTGAATAGTTTGTTTGGCAAAATTAAGCAGCATCAACTTAGCCATGTAGCTCAGACGTTAGTGCATAATGTTTTGGAAGTGCAAAGGTTGCTGGTTCAATTCCCAGCTGTGGCCGCACATACTCATAAGCAGATCAAAACACCAGTGCATTTACTTGTATATATGCTGTTGAAGACCGTTGAAACCAGAGTGAACTGAGATAAAATTTGGCTGGCTTTTGCTGATAACTGAAGAATGTCGGCTTAGCAAAATGGGATTTAATATATTGGCAATTTGATATTGACACTTGGCAGATATTGCCCGGAGAGCAAAGCGGTTATTTTCTTTGCTTATCGTTTCCGTTTAGGTTACATAGTTTTCGATATGGATGTTGCCTCTTATTAATCCTAATTTATTTCAGGTCAGTTGGCAGTTGCAGTATGTGATGGTAAGATCTACTGTATTGGTGGTACAGATGACTTACTCAAGGTCAGCCTTTGTAGTGTTGAATGTTATGACCCCGTCACTAACATGTGGACATCTCTTACCCCCATGCCTACAGCCAGAGGTGCCCTTGGTGCAGCCACTTTGAATGGTAAGATATACGCAGTGGGAGGTGGGGACTTTCATGTTGCCTTGGATACTGTTGAAGTGTACGACCCTAAACTTGACTGCTGGTCAACAATGCCCTCCATGAACTATGCGCGTGGGTGTCTCGGATTAACCTGTGTGAACAACACCCTGTATGTGTTTGGTGGGGCACATATGCATAACGGCATGATGACGTACCTGGAGGAGAGCATTGAATGTTTTGATCCAAAGTTGAACCGATGGTTAGTAATCTCGGGTACAGAGGTTTCTTGTTGGGGCGTGGGGATATGTAGTGTCGCTTCGGTGGACGATGCGGACCATTCCGAGGATCAGAGTGAACTCTTCATAGTTGGAGGAATTTATGAGTTCACTGAAGGAGACAAGATGTTGCGAGTCACTGTTACCGAGAGACAGATTTTCTGTAAACCGTTTCACCATGCAAAGGATTTGAGTTGCCGAGTGCATACAGGGGCAGTTGCCTTGCATTTAGCCCCTGGCTCATGATGTGGAACTCTACAGTGGGTACTGCACATCTTTGAAAGTAACCCTGTCCTAGAGACGGATATTTTGTACATTGTTTCATCATGCCAATGACTTAAGTTGTAGAGTACATACATGGGTGTTGCCTGACATTTAGCCCCTGGTTCATGACTGCTGTCACAGAGGAGATACTTATGTATCTACTCTATGCTGCTGTGCTCTTGAACTTGCATGAGTCACTGTGTGTTTTGTAAGCTATTCATAATGCGAAGGACTAAAGTTGTCGCTGTGTATTTGCCCCTAGTTCAGGAGCAGTGTGATGAATTTCGTACACTTTTGCGTGAATATTTTGTATGTCATGGCCTAGTAAGCATATATTTAGCCTCAAAGGCGTATTTTACGTTGTCGGAACTGAGTCTCACAATAGACAGCGCAGAGAATTGTCACACTGATGTTTTATATAATTATCTATTATTTCTCTGAGGAAAACGAACGGAAACGAAGTACACAAGACAATGAGATAGTGTCGGTTTAGATTTGACTTCTGCCGCTGCCATTAACCAATCAATTGCGTTTAATTTACTCAATTAACCAATCAGATGCTTTTAATTTACTCAATTAACCAATCAGATGCGTTTAATTTACTCAGTTAACCAATCAGATGCTTTTAATTTACTCAATTAACCAATCAGATGCGTTTAATTTACTCGATTAACCAATATAGAGCGGTAGTAGAAGTCAAATCTGAACCTGTCTAGCGTTCATATACTTCATCGGTCAAATTTAAGATGATGCAGGCAAGCTGAAAAGTTTGTTTCCCCCTACGCCGGTCAAGCAAAATGTTCAACTTGCCTGGTGTGGGCACGCTCAGAATACATCATCTTAAATATAACACATGAAGATTGAAGAATGCACAAGATCATATCTTAATTTAAACATTAACAAAAACAACCTGTCAGTGTTTATAAGTTGTACATAATAAATACTCGACTTGATGTAATTCTTGATATACGTTAATACATTCATATTTACGAATAGTATACGCTGAAATGAAGTGAATTTTGTAAAAAAAAAATCGTGCATATAAAACTATTAATTCATTTTTAAACTTTCGTGACTTTTTTGCGAGAGGAAATCATGGCTATTTTACGTGAATGCTACGTTATATTAGTCTATAATTTACTGGAGTTTTGCTGAAGGCAAAGAAGAAGTTTTTTTTTAAAGTTATTGGTGGCGTTGATGTCTTATGAATTTCAAGTTTGTAACTTTTGTGTCGTTTCTCGTCATTACTGTAAATGCATTGTGGCTTTTCTCCTGTCCGCGCGGAAATCACAAAGGTGTTCCTGGGGACGATTGTTCAGTGTTCTGTCAATGTAAGTCTCCGGCTGTTTGCGAAGCTTTCCGACAACGTTGCGTTGCACTTTCGGAATATAAAGAGTCCTGCCATTGGACAAAGCCTTGTAGAAAAGGTCTAACCTGCCAGCCTGGAGTTCAGAGATGTTTCAACTCGCCCAGGAAACTGGATGAGCCGTGTTCGTTGGGTTTCCCATGTGGTTCGGGCCTGAGTTGTGCGCCCGGTTTTCAGGTGTGTTATAACCACCCGCGACTTGCAGGTCAACCATGTAGTATTGGTTACGCATGCGCACATAGCTTGTCATGTCAACCAGGAGTTCAAAAGTGTTATCATGAACCTCGTTTGGAAGGCGAGCCGTGTTCGATGGGTATCGGATGTGCCCGGTCGCTCTCGTGTTCACTTTGTGGGAGTCTGCCGGCCACCTGCCAGATGGCACAACTACCTGCTTTCAGTAAACAGGTAAGGGGAAAATCTGCACAGGCCACCCAAGAAATACCATCTGAATAAACCGCAGGTGAAAGCATGGCCTATGGTCTTTACACACTGTAAACTTCAAGGAGTGGAACCAACTGCAAAAGTGTTATTAACAGAATAATATTTTTGGAGTTAACTCCATGCGATTGTCTTTTCATTGTTTTGAAATCCCACTGTTCTCCATGCCATCCAGTCACGTTCCAGTGATCAGAATGTTCCATTGTCTTTTCATTGTTTTGAAAAACCCATTGTTCTCCATGCCATCCAGTCATGATCCAATGATCAGAATGTTCCATTGTTTTTTCATTGTTTTGAAAATCCTACTGTTCTCCATGCCATCCAGTCATGATCCAGTGATCAGAATGTTTCATTGTTTTTTCATTGTTTTGAAAATCCCACTGTTCTCCATGCCATCCAGTCATGATTCAGTGATCAGAATGTTCCATTGTCTTTTCATTGTTTTGAAAATCTCACTGTTCTCCATGCCATCCAGTCACGTTCCAGTGATCAGAATATTCCATTGTCTTTTCATTGTTTTGAAAATCCCACTGTTCTCCATGCCATCCAGTCACTTATTGTTTCGACACATGCAAAGGCCGTAATGAAGTTTTTGATTCCTATTTTCCCAGGATCTACAGAAGCCGTACAATAAAGTGGCTTTCTTAGTCACTCACAATTCATATAGCTATGGAATCGATTTTGGGATCTGGGCTCATAATCAGAGGTTCAGTGTTGCCAGGCAACTGAACGATGGCGTCAGAGGCCTTATGTTGGATCTTTACGTAGGTACGTGTTGTAACTGACAGTGCATAATGATGACTTCCACTAAGACCAGGACGATTTCGACCATAGTATTATTTATAACAGATGCTTACATGAGACGTTGAGACCGGGACAAAAAAATCCTCAGACCGGCATGAAGTCATCGCGCTCGCTGGACCGATCCCGCTCCGAATTCAATATTCATCCAGGTCTGGATGTAAAAAAGAAATACATTTCGGATCGGTTGTGCTCTTGCATGCTTCTGAACAATGCATGCTCACAAAGCACTGGAAAAAAGAAAATGGAGGGCAAGGGGAATAAATTGAAAGATTTGTGATTTTCGTGCCGGTCTCGTGTGAACATACTGAAAATTGCGATTTTCACCCCGGTTTGATTTCATTCCGATCTCATGTAAACCGTAAACGGGCCTATAATCTGTATTCTCCAGTATTCTTGGGTTCCATATGACGTCATAAAAGTGACGGGGGTCAACTCTAAAACAAAACACAGTTATCAGAGTGAGTCGATTGTTCGTTTTATGTATTAACCTTGTGTTTGGTGGCAAATACATGGAATTTCGTATCATTTTCTCACTCCAGTACAGCATAAGCATCGATGCCGCAGTGAAACCCAAAAATAGATGGTTGTCAACCTCTGGTTGTCAACCAACAATTCTCAAAGTGAGAAAATAGTTCATTTTTCATTTTCAGGCTGGAACGACGCTGATGTTCGTTTATGTCATGGAAGCTGCATCTGGAGTGGTTCCACTGATCTCTTGTTCACGTTGATAGAAATACGTGAATTTCTGGAGCGAAATACTCACGAAGTCGTCACGATCATATTCGAAGATTACCTTGAGAACCCACGAATACTGGCGAAGGTGTTCGACGAAGCTGATATCTCAAAGTTCGTGTTGACGTCGGATTATTGGGGAGAAGTCGAAGACTGGCCGACACTTTCCGAGATGATCTCGTTAGGTCGTCGGCTGGTCGTGTTTAATAATGTCGGGTTGACAGAATTTCCTTACAGTACAAGGAATATGTGGAATTTTATGATTGAAAGTCGTTATGGAAGTGTTAGCAAAAATCCTAATGTAAGTATAGGGCAATGTGTGCGCTGTAGTAATATAATACACCCTTTCGGAATGTACGTCACGAGCCTCGCTTTCGTGTATGTGACATTGCTTAACGCCCAATGTATCAATCACGAAAACGAGGCTCTATAGCCAAGGTGACGAGTAGTCCAGAAGGGGTACACCCCTTGTAATACATTTAATACAATACGCGTGTAATACATTACGCTTGAGAAATGTGATTCCAATCTGACTTGACTAAACACCAATTCCGTACCATTAAATGGATGGCTCTTACTTGCCTGACAGAGCTATCCAGTATAAACAAGTTAGTTTAGGTTTCCTCCTGTAGTAATACTGGATCAATAGGCCCTTTTTACCTATCCTCTAGGGCGAACAGTTTAGAACTGATAGAACTTGAATAATAACACTGAGACAAAATTGGTACTTGACTAGTCAACTTCTTACAACAGGAATGCAAGGAAAGAAAGGAATCCAAGAATCACTTGGGTGAAAGACGATTACTCTTGGTCAATTGGTTCACAACAATTCCAAATGGTTTGTCACCATGTTTAAATGATTTTGATCATCTAAAACGCAAACTTACAACGTGTTATAGGAAGTTTGGAAAGTGGGCAAACTTTCTAGCGGTTGACTTCTACAGCAAGGGTAGCAATGGAGGAGCTTTTAAAACTGTTCAATGGTTGAATGAAAAACTAACTGGTATGTTTTTACTTCCTCCGACCTACTTCCACTTCAGTTCTTATTTTATATTGCAATTTATCCGACTAAAAACAGACTTTATCAGCTTTTTGTTCCATTCTATGCTTAAGTCATGAGGATGAGAGTCACGCATTGTTGCAGGGGACATTTCAAGCTCTAGATTGATAACATATAACAGGTTTGATGAGTGTTCCAACTATGTTTTAACTTAATAGAATACATGATAGTATTGGGAAAGCATTAAGAACAGCTAACCAAGATCACGTGACTGCCAACTCTCATGCTTGTTTGATCCGGACTTGAGCATAGAATGGAAAACGATAACCAAGCATTCAAATTATATACGTGAACGAATTGGCCGACAGTCGATTAGGTTATTTGAGTAACAATAATTTATTCTTCTATATTTAGGAAGCGCCAAATCGAGCAATTTGGAAATGTTTTTAGACTTTTTGGAAGACGAGATGAGGGAAATTGAGTCATGAAGAACACGGTAAGATTAAATCATGGTAATTGCTCACAACACGTGGGAGGCGAGTTCGTAATATTCGAGACTTCGTGGTTCTCCCGCGCGTGTCGTCCTGCGCGTGGGTACGAGACAGTCACGGTCCTAACAACCCTAGTTTGTCAGAATGTTTAAACGGGCCTCGACAAAGAGCTGTGTCATTCATCCAAGTCTGAAAACTGAAAGTCTTCCACAATGTCATCCACGTCATTCGCCTCAGTTTCCTCACGGTCAGCTTGTTCAGCTTTCATGGAATGTTTGTGTTTTGCTTCGACGTCATGGCGTTTTTTCTTGCTCGTTTTCGTGCCCGTTTTCGAGCGCTTTTTTGGCGACTTCATCTCCTCGTTGTCTGATTCGCTGTCCTTGTTCTCGTGCGGTTTTTCATCCTGTCGAAATAAAGACAAAATGTTAACTTATCTTTAGTTAGAAATTCTGATCCTACAAACGCGTTAAAATTTGTCTTGACATACTTGCTGTGGTAGACTAACTTTCATACTCTTCCAACGGTTGTAAAACTGCACGATTGCGTTTGGCTTTTTGCGATATTCTGCCTCCCATTTTTCCTACAAGAAAATCATAAAATTTATTTAAAAAAATAGAATGTACATACTTAGGTTTGCCTGAGTGGTCGTAGACTTTCCAAAGTCCTTTCCAAACCCTTTTATGGCGCGCTTCAGAGTGGTCTTTGACAGCGTAGTAGTGATAATAACACCACAAAGCTGCAAAGATGGATTCGACCTGAAAAATACAAGGTCGAAATTTTTACTTGTATTTTTCAGGCAGTTGAGTCCCCCTCAATCTGTAAATTTCTGGGGTTGAACTCTGCGACGCTTGCTTAAAAGTTTTAATAGACTTACCACTTCCTGAACATCCTTGGGACTGAACGACACAGTGGAGCGTCGCTTAGTCACTTCTTGCGAAGTTTCATTCAGCTTTTCTATCAGTTGTTTTATTTGCTTGCCCAGTCTTGGTACTTTAGATGTTTTCACAAAATGTTTCATCTGGAAAATGTTTTAAAGTTTACTAAAAAAACCCTCTCCAGATCAGATACGTCAAATTCATTGTAGTATACCAATCTTCACTTACCTTCACTACACACGGAAAAGCAAGTTCTGGAAAGCCGATGGAATGTGCATGCGTTGAGAAATGCTCCAATAAAAGTTCAACGACTTCATCGACTACAGAGTCCTATAATAACAAAGTAAGAGAAGGATTTATTTTATTCTACTTCTTACTTCACGCCGACTAACTTATACCGTCCAGTAGTTATCAGAGTGAGGAAATAATGTTAATTTTTATTAGGTTTAGTAGTCTTTTATTTGGGCAAACAAAAAAAGATGAGACACAAATAGTTCAATTTTCAACATTTCTGCAGTTCATATTTGCTGCCCCGTCTTACCTGAAATGCTTTCGTGTGTAACTGCTGTTTAGAAACTTTTAAAATACAAGAAAAACTTGTCGGTTTTGCCGTTGATAACTTCGATGGTTTGTTGAACTCTGCGCCATCCAGTATCTAAAAAGAGAAATTTCAGACAAGGTGAGGGAAGCAAGACCTTTTATAAATACGTCTATAATAAAAGGGGATGAAGATTGCTGGTCAGATACACCATGGAATGAAAAGATCAGAAGAAGATGTGGGGTGGTAGACATTGCAGAGAAGGTGAGGGAAGCAAGGTAGAGATGATATGGACACGTGATAAGAAAAGATGAAGGAGAGCTGGTCAGAGACATTATGGAATGAAGAGATCAGAAGAAGACGTGGGGTGGTAGACATTGCAGAGAAGGTGAGGGAAGCAAGGTTGAGATGGTATGGACACGTAATAAGAAGAGATGAAGGAGAGCTGGTCAGAGATATTATAGAATGAAGAGATCAGAAGATGTGGGGTGGTAGATATTACCGAAAAAGTGCAAAAAAAGTGAAGTAATGTCTAATGACACATAGTCGTGGCTAACCAGACTTCATTGAAGTATTTTTGATAACCGTACCTCCAAGAGAAATGGCGCGACAGGAATAAACATATCGGTTGCTTGAGACAACAAGTTGAGAGAGCGAATGCAGTGGAAACGAAGTGGGTAATATCTTGAGGTCGGATTAAGCCTAAAATAAACGAGATTTGTTAGTCCTGTAATCCGCAACGGGCAGCAACAAGAAGACAATGACTGTTAACAAAATGTAATTATAGTACAAAATAAATCTACAGTCCTACAAAATCTTAAGACGCTGTCCATGCTCTGTTTAAAACAGTAAAATACGTATTTTCTTACATGGTTAATACAAGGCAAGATTTCCACTGTACTTATGTACTTAGGTTGCCGTACTACATGCTTGAGGTCCCTGTTACTAGACACAGTGTTACTTGCCTGATGACTCCAAGTGTCACTTGAACTAAAGGATATACGAGTGGTTGTAGGACATCTTTGTTTGGTATTTCACTCAAAACTCGACTCCATAAACAAAGACAGTGAATAAACTGCCAGTTGTAAACAGATTGAAAGGAATCCTGAAAAAAATATGATCTAAAATTGTGAGGAGCCAGGCTAATTAGATTTTAGCAGACTAACCTTAAATTGGATAGCTCTATCAGTTCTAAACTGTTCTCCTTAGGGTTCCTCTTAGGACCAGCTATTATTGTTTATCACACAGAGTTGATAATATACAATCATGCACTAACGACCAACACCCCAGGACAATACAAGTTGCAAATTAAATGGTCAGAGCTTCCCTACCTTTTTCCTTTGAACCATGGCATTTCTGAGATGAATGGCCAACTGCCTGATATATACAAAACCTTGCTGATATGTTGAATTTGGATTATAACTGAATATTTCCACAAGCGAATTTTGCATGAAGACAATCAGTGGCAGAGTAGCTACCGAAGTGAACTTGCAGTTCTTAACAAAATTTGTGTACAATTGCTGCAAGAGAGAAAATTATGCTATTGGTGGGTTTTGATAAATGTTGCCAGGCAACAGGTTGTGGTCAACCTCAGAAATGCAGCTTGACCACCATCTACTGCAAGATAGTGCTTGGTGAAGCTCACCAATACCAGATAGTACCTTAATAGCAAAGTCAACAAGTGTTGTTGAAATTAATCGTAACAACTTTGTGAGGCCAACAAAAGCCATGACTCTAACATGTTCTTCACCACTTGACCACATACGAACCATCCTCTGGAAAATGAGAAATGTATGGGCATTGGATAGTAGCATTGCTTCAATTAAAATAGACTATTGCCCTACATTTTGATGAATTGCAAGATAATTAACAAACCTTGATAAAAGCTCTTGTCAGTTTTGGAAAGGAGGCATAATATGGACACAGCACATGAGTATGACGTAGTACAACACATAAAATTGATGGGTCAGAGAGTTTCCGTAGCACCTAGACAAAATACAGTCATTTTTTTCATGCTTTTGTGCCCAATGTACTTGTACTGATTATTATACAACATTGAAAATCGCTTTATGATGTTAATGTCTACCTGTAGCACACTTTTTAAATAAAGTTTAACTGTTGTTTTAACTTGGGACCATTTCTTGTTTGCTGAAGGCAACCTACAACACAAAAATGCACATCATGGTTTGCTCTCAAAAGTATATTAACTAGAAGTTACTATCGCAAGGAAAGTGCTGCCTCACCCCCAAGGGATCAAAGGCAGTCTGCACAATTTGCTGAATAAGGGGCTGTTTATATGATCCCGCTTTGCCAGGACAAGTACGAGGCGGATGAATTCGATGTATTGAAAGAAGTTATGGTGCACGATTCAACAAAAACTTCATTATTTTCTAGAGATAGTTTGTAGTTAACTGTAAACGAAAGTATATTTTGTGT
>CACRXK020017657.1:0-10477 GCA_902702795.2 Paramuricea clavata
AAAGTGATGTGAAATCTACAAGAAATCTCGTGAATACAAAATTTATACTTATGTTAAACAAATAAGTCCAGATGTCGCCTCCCCCCCCTAAACACATGATAAGTCAATGCGGCCATCTACTTCCGGCTGGTCGAAATTGACCAGCCGGAAGTATGTCTGCTGCCAGATGTTACAAGTCTCTCTTCTCTTTCCTCCTCTCCCCCTCAGCGGTACGTCATGTAACGTACAATATAGTGGGTCTCCACAAAGAGAGACTTGGAGCAAGTCTAGGGCACAAGTAGAATTAGTAAGCAAACGTAGAGCATCGCATGTATTTCAAGAACTAAAATGTCAGTTTCGTCGCGATCTAATAGCGTTTTGGAGTATTTGTCTGAAACAGATTCTCCCGCATCTCATCTGTTTATATAAGACATATAACAGCGAATTCAAGCGAACTTGACAATGAATTTTTGCCATTTGATATTTTGATGATACTATTGCTGGAGCCGCTTGCCTTGCCTGAAGAGGTAGCCGAGTACGAGGTCGACGAAGCTGTGCAGAAGACGAACAGCTCGAAAATATGTTACAAAATCGTTTTGAAGCAATGCATGTTGATGTATCGTCTTGGTAAGTTTGTGTTCTTATTTGCCGGAGTAATAAATTAAAACGTATCTCTGAACTTCTATTTTGCATTTTTTTATAAGGTGTGAATGTGGTCATTGCTGTCAACCTGAAGCATGCCTACTATGCCGATGTTGTTATTAAACAAGCATTAACATATTGTGCGCGCCCATTTACTTAATATTATATATTTTATAGGTTCTTACGCGCAGTTTTCTACAGACAGTTCGTGGTTTGGTATGAGATTTTACGGGCAGTTCAAGGCATCTCACATTACCGTGTTGTTGTTACAATAAAATATGATCAACATTCCTGAACACTGATCAGCGAGCTTACACGGAGTTTGAAAAAAACAGCTCGATGGTTCATCCTCGTTTGTATCAGTCTTTGCAGTTTCGCCCAACTCGTTTAAAATTTAAACCTATTTTCAATAATATGAGAACAACACTTGTCGCGTGAATTTATAATTGATCTGGACTTATCAGATTATGTAAAGTTATGTATGTAGCTAAAATATATTCATATCTGACTTTACGCCTGTCTCTTGTTGTTAGTTGCGCAGGCGCTTTCCTCCAAATAGTAGGCACAGAATCTGGTTTATTCGTCTTTGCAAACCATCCAAATGAAATAAACGCTCAAAACAATCCTTCGAAAAATGGTCCAAACAAATCATGAATCGAATTTCCCGCGAGCTTAGATAAAAATTGGCGTGCTTAGTTTGCACAAATCTAACCGATATTCTTCTCAAAGATTCGTCATTTGGGCCCTTATGCAATGATCTACCCGCGTTTTTGTCAGAAGTATTGCTGCAATCTTGTACAGCACAACGCGACGAAGGCATGATCGAGTTTTACCGTGGTATTACTATAGTCGCGTATATATTTTTATGTTGCATGCCCAGCATGTGTTGAGACTATGACGTCAAAGACTCCCGAACACTTGAACTTTCCAATATGGCGGATTTTAATGGCGGCCGCCAAAATTCGAACTTCATCGTCGTATAACTCAGGCAAAATATAAGATATCACGCTAAAATTTTGCGTGACAGCTTCTTTATATGCATTCTTCACAATCATGGAAAAAAACCAGAAATGAAAATTTGGTCACAGTGGCACTTTAAGCCTAGTGATTTATTTCAATACATCAAAATTATCCCGTCATTCATCCCGCCCCGGCTACCTGGGATCATGTGAACAGCCCCTAATTCTTGCTTAGCAGCCTCGCCTTTTCCCGCTTATTAACAGGTAGCTAATTTGGGTATTTCATTCAAGTATTTGTGCAAATGTCCACATTCCACAAGAAGTCGAAAGAGCCGGCCCATGAGCCGGCCTCGGATCGGTTTTCGATCGCTCTAATTTAGATCGATTATACAAAGTGTGCAAAGTGTGAACGTACGGCCCCCGAGACGCGGTTTCTCGTGTGATCATGAACTAAATGCAATAGGTTTTTTATGTGACCGTCAACTATAGGCGTAATAGGTTTTTTCATGTGAATTATTAAACTATGATCAAACTTAAGTACAGTAAACTACGTAATTTGAATACATAACCCCCTTTCCTCTATGGCTAACGCTTACTGCGTTCAACTTCACATCACCCGTGAAGAAGACACAAAACTGGAAGACAAAAACGACATCTGATCCACTGTGTAAAATGTATTGACGTAGAATTAAAAGCATAAATATTTCAGCATAAAGCATCGAAATATTATTATTGGCTTCCGGATTATATCATACCTCAACATCCAAGTCTTCCGTCTTAGTTGATCAATTATACGAAAACAAGGTCAAAGAGTTGACATGTTCCACTAAACAAAACAGAAATGTAAATAATGGAGTTCCAGCGTTTTGGAGGCACTTGTAGTTTGTTAAAATGTGCTGATCTTAAATCCATTTTTAACCATGTGAAAAATCCGCTAAAAAACAAGGTTGTGCAAGTGGAATAAAGCACTTCAAAATTGTTAATTATATTAGTTGTTAGTTAGTCATTTAGTTAGATTGCAATGAACTACAAAAATGTAATCTTTTGGCTTAATATTTTACTAAATTTGAACTTTTGAAAATGGTAAAATAAAATTATCTAGTTAAAAATCGTAATTTAGTCGTTAAATTAGTAAATTACGATTATGTCAATTAGCTCAATAATTGATGTATAATAATTTAAAATATATTATCACCTTCTTTACTGTAAATATACATATATAGTATCTTCCACGTTGAATATATATAATTATAAATTTCCCTGCATGTTAATGTTTTATTTTATATTTGTTATATACTTTTATCCTTATTCAATATAATAATTCGAACTGACTATAGTATAGTCAGAAGACTGAATATGACTGAAGTATAGGCCATAGGGGCCCGAAACAAAAACAAGCAAAACGAATTGCATGAGCCTTTATGTAAATGTTTGTAAATTACATTCAATTCAATTTACATAACATATTGGGGACCGATAGTTGTCGGTAGGACTTCGGGACCGTTAGCAGGTGGGACGTGGGGACAGTTGGGAATTGGTCTTCATTAGTAGATGGGACTTGGGGACCATTATAGTAGGTGGGACTTGGTTACCATTAGTAGTAGGTGGGACTTGGTTACCATTAGCAGTAGGTGGCAATTGCAGGGGATCGTTAGTAGCAGACCTACCAACTAGTGTACCAAGTCGCCCACATTTGGCGGTCGAATTCTACATTTTGGAGTCATTAATCCAGTAATATATATGCTCTTGAGTATTCTCATGAGGATACTGGATTTTGATGTATACATATGAGGGTGCTCATGAGCATAGCGCATTTTGGTATATGTACCAAAATCCATAATGCTCATGAGCATCCTCATGTATATAGTACCAAAATTCGGCATCCTGATGAAAATGCTCATGGGGATATTACTGGATTTTTGCAGATGTATCAGCGTGCTCTTGAGATACCAAAATAAAATATACTCATAACTCATAAGCACGCTCATATTTGTACCAAAATCTAGTATGCTCATGACCACCCTCATACTAGATATACCAAAATCCAGTACCCTCGCAAAAATGCTAATCTAGAGTGATATGGTGATATTAGCTTTTGGATACGGTTCGCATAGCACTCCTTAGACTTGGATCAAGTCCGTCTCTCTAGAGTCCGAATCACTTTCCCGCGTTATTGCGTACCGCGCGCGTCCGGACTCTTGAGAGACGGACTTGATCCAAGTCTAAGCACGCCTTTGGATGCGTTCAATTTCGTCGGACAGGTAGTTGGGAAGACTTTGGTGGAACACCTGGCATGAGTATTTTAAAGTTGATCTAATAACATTACAATAGAATAGGACAAGATCCTGGTTAATCGTAGTCCCACCTATTAATGGTTAATTCTTGCTCCTTTAAGCTGTTTTAAGAGGTATAAGCGTTTCGAAGCTTTGGTGGTAATAACTTGTACGTCATCATTTCATTTAATGTCATTCCTTATCGACATCCCTAAAATTTTGGCCTAGTTGGGCGTAAGACGTAGGTGTTCTCTTAAAGAGGTTAGAATTTCTTTGCACTTGGAAGGTTTTAGTTCGAGGCGATTTTGATGGGACCAGATGTTAATGTGGTTGACGGCTTGCTGTAGTTGACTTGCTCTTGACGGTGGAATAAACTCTGAAATTGTTATGTCATCGGCAAATTTCCAAGTCAAATAGCGACTCTCCTGGTGGTTTGAGGTCGTTGATCATCACAAGGAATAACCAAGGGCCAAGTCGTGTACCTTGTGCGACTTCTGCAGGGACATTAAGCCAGTCCGAAGTAGCAGTTCCAATTTAACTTAACTCGTTGTTGTCTTTTCCGTGAAAATCGATAATCCAATTGACAGTGGTTGGCTTAACTCGTTAACGTATTTGGTGGTCGACCAGGTCAAACTCTTTCCGGAAGTCGAGAAGTGCGGTTCTTATGGTTGCCATGCACCAGTGGTATCAGTAGCGTGTAACCAATTATGCATGTAACATGGAAATAAGAGCAAATGTTGTTGAAGAGTGAGGTATGAAGCCATATTGGCAAGGATCAAGCTAGGGATGGTAATACGACAGGTTTAACAGCCTTCAGCAATCGACAGCGTTGGTATTAGAGATATCGGCTTTAGATCTTTATTATTGAATCGGAGATGGTAGATGCTTTAGGTCAAGGCGCGATATAAACGAGTTTTCATACGCGGGAGACTTTATTCTCTGAAAAGGAGGTGTTAAGGATGTCAGTAATAGGTTCTGCTAAGGTGTCCGCAAATTCTTTAAGGACCCAATTGGATAGATCATCAGGGCCACCAGCACGAGAGGTATTAACTGCCAGGAGTTTCTTTATCACAGCTTGTTCGGTTACGGTTATTGGCTCTCCATGCATCATCTATTGCCACTTGTACACTATCGGTCAAAGGCGAGTATAATCCTTTATTGCACTAAAACGCTTCATTGATGTTCTCGTCGCATATCAGGTCGGGGTGTAGGCGTGTCTTCAGGTCATTTCCAGTTCGCTTGGCAGTCCCACAGGCGCAGAGCTGTTTCACGTCTCTCCACCAATTGCAGTGTCGCGGTTCCGATCTCTTTAACTTTTTTCTCATAGTAAACTTTACGGCAACGTTTGCGCTCACGATTAACTTTATTCCTTAGGATCTTAAAAAGGACCTAATTTTTAGAAGAGAGACGGACAATAAGGGATTTCAATTGTTTTGTCATCCAAGCAGTCCTTCCACTGTGAAGGAAATTTCCTTTTCGAGGGAAATTTTGACAAAATGAAGGAAATGTAAAGGAAATGCAATTCTGAAGGAAATTTGAAGGAAATAACATTTATTACTTATATATATTTTATTATTATTATATTAATAACAAAAGTTATTACTAATAATAGTGTTTACAAATATTTTTTAAAAACATTAAGAAGTTATGAGTTATGACACCACCAACGCGTTTAATTATAGATTTTTATGCATAATTTATTCTGCATATAACTTCCTGTAGCCTGTGCGCGGGTTTCTCCCCTTTATTTTAGAGGGTGACATGGACGCGCGGTTTAGATATTCCGACAATATCTCTTCTGTATATACGTACAGATATGACATATCTTGCAAAGTTTGCAAAATTTGGAGGAAATTTTATTAGTTTGAAGGAAATTTCATTTTGTATGAAGGAAATTTTATTATTTTTTGAAAGGAAGTTTTGATTAAAAAAAGGAAATTAAGACTTTTCGAACTTTTCGATCATTCATCATTCTCGTGAACTTACATGCCATCTTACAGGCATGATGGTGTCCTATATCCATAGTTGACAATTTGTGTGAGGATTTGTAACTTTGTGTCACACGATTGGTTATGAGAGAACAGAGCCGACCAAGGCACATTAGTGGTATCGGGTTACATCGTGCGGCAACACTCTCTTAGGCTCACTGGTTTTTCGAAAATTTCTCGCTTTTAAATTATAGTTTTTGGATAAACTACATATAAAATTGTTTCTAACCATTTGGTGATTTCACTTGTTTAATTTTGGAGTTGTTTTGCAACGTATTTTTCGAGATATTCTGCGCGAAAGTTTGTGCATTGTAATAATGTCTCGCCGCACAAAGAACAGTATGTCTACGCTTTCAGAAGCTGATGTTGAAAGTCTTGTGGCGGAATTGCCCAGCACAGATGAAGATACAGAACAAGTTTGCCCAACAGAGATGTCTGACCATAAAAACGAGGACGAAAACCACAGAAGCGAGACTTGTGACGAAACAATCGAGCGAAAATTAAGCGAGCACGTCGTTGATGTTGCTGGTAAAGACGAAGCCGAAGTCAACAGGAAACATTCAACTTGCGCCTACAACCTCAGTACAAAACCAGTTTGAACTGCTCAATGATGAAAATTGTGAGAGCGGAATATCATCGCCTGAATTAGACTCAAACGAGCAAACGAACACGTACGTAAATAGCCAGATTCATGAATATAGATCAAAGGCACAATCGAAGTTTGAAAACCGAAAGAACCAAACTCATGCGCAGCAGAAGGAAAAGAAGAACCATGTCCATGCAAAGAAGACAGGTGTCCCAGGATTTTCGCCCCCCCCCCCTACATTTTCGCCCCCGGGGGCGAAATTCCTAGGAATATCCCCCCCCCCAGGGGGGCGAAAATCCCAGGAATTTCGCCCCCCTTTAGGAAATTCGCCCCCCTTTAAGGCCTGATTCCACGGGAGCTTTTTCTCGGCGAAATGCGAAATATTTCGCCTGTTTCTTTTGAATTGCGACCACTCGAATAAATTATTTCTACTTGATTGCCCACAATTCAAAAGAAACAGGCGAAATATTTCGCATTTCGCCGAGAAAAAGCGCCCGTGGAATCAGGCCTTTAGAAACTTCACCTTTTCTTTAGGATTTTCGTCCTCCGTTCAAAATTTCGCCCTTCCTAACAGTTGCATGGGAATGATGGGATAATTATTACATAGCTTTAATCATTTGAAATCAGTATCAATTCAAAATTGTTAAGACAGAGCTTGAAATAACAACCGATCACCGATCAATGATCGGCAAGGAATTGCTTATGATCGGCGGAAAAGTAGGGTTTCAGTTTCCAAAAAAACAGGGAAAGTCACGACTGCCGATCACCATGATCGGGAACTTTGGGAACGTTATTTCAAGCCCTACATGTAAGAATACAAATTTACAATTACATGTATCGAAAGGGCTTTACACAGTTACAGTAGATCAATACTCAATAGGACTTATGACGCTTCACAGCACACCATGCATATTTTGCAATTTGCATTTTCAGTGCTAACCTTAAACTCATTGTTAAAAAGTAATCACCGTGGTGGTTATTGTAATTATTGGTATTGTTTTGCATCCACGTTTTGTCGTTATCGGAAAATGTATGGTTTGTCACTATTTTTTACTTGCATTATTTCAATATAGTTTGTAAATCTCAGAAGCGAAGGGTAGAACTTGCCAATAGGCAATAATCCAATAATATACGTTTCAAAAAAGACAAGAAAGCTTTTAGTTTAGCAGAGTTACATTCTCAAATGTTTAAGAGGCTGTCTCCGTAAAAACCTCCAGGTCAATATGGGGCCCAAAAATAGATTTCTCTCATACTCTAGTATTTTCAAGATCTATCCTTGGGAACAACTAAAATCGATGTCATTTTACTCAAATTTCCTTTAAATTATTTTTGGGGGCGATTGATGTTCGATCGACTGGTAACCAACTTGATACTCCGAATGAAGGCCAAATATCGACATATTTTCAGCGCTATTTGTCAAATCAAATTCATACCTAAATTTCAAAATTTTTGCTCAGAAATATAGACTTATCCTTCTATTTTCGTCGGTGATACAACTTAGATCATTATTCTTTGGTATAAAATAGAAAACAGCGCAGTTATTGACCCTCCCGAACGGATAAAGGATATCGTCTCAAAATATGTCAACTTCGAAAGCTTATTTCAAAATCGTGGCACTTGATTGGCACATGACTTTAACTTTTCTATAAAATACTAACATTAGTCAACACAAATCGCCAATAATATCTTTCTGCTCTACCATTTGACAAAAATGACAAGCGCGCAAACTTTGTAAAATTTGAAAATGTGTCAAAATCGAGCATACTTTATTGGTAAACATAATTATTGATATTAACAGATAAAATCACCTTACACTACACTGAATGAAGCTTCATTATGTAAATACATGTCTTTCATCATTATTCTTTGGTTTGGCGCTTGAATCAAATTGTTTGAGTACAGTTTGGCTTCACGGATAGAGTCATTCAATGCCAGTGTGTCCAGTGTCTTCTGCGCGCCTCAATGCCACGAGTCCTGATTGTGACATACTATACAATCTTCGCTCTGTTCGCTTTGTTTACCTCTTTAACAAATACATGTTTAACAAATAACAATGTTCAATGAAATTGGAAAACTCAGAATTAGTCATACTACAGACAGAATTTTCATCGTTTTTAAACTGTTTTATAAAAGTTTCGTTAGAATGTACGAATTAAATCTCGGGGAAAACCCCGGGCAATGATGTCAAATGTCAATATTTCGTTAGTTTCGCTCAGTATAGTTTTCTAGCAACTGAATTGTCTCTAGGTTTAGACACAATTATCAATGAAACTAGAATTCAAGTAAGTCACGGTTCTGTATAAAAAAATCAACTTTTTCAGGCCGACCCTGGGTCACTTTGCTCAAGGCTATGCTTCAAGAATTTACATTATTTCTTATTATTATACATTTAATATGTATTCTCGTTTCTAATTGGTCAGAAAGCACCGGCTAATTTTCAGTATTCGGCATTTATTACGTATTTTCCGCCGATGACGTCATCAGCGTCCAATAATTGTTTTTTTGGATCGAACTTGCATCCAAAAAAAAAATTATTGGACTCTCTCGTGCCCAAACCCTTGCGCGGCCAAAAGCTTGAACCTATAAGCGCGCGAAAAAAAACAAACAAACAATGGCCTACAGCAGATTTGCTTCGCTGAATGAAAGTGAACTCTCCAAATTATTGGCAGATAAGGATAGTGAAAGCACGAAAAATGCCACAAAGGGGTAAATAGAAGTAGAAATAGAATATTTAGCTGACCTTTGACTTTGTGCAAGGTGTTTGATATTCAAATTGTACTTTCCCTACCTCATGAACAGGAATCGTTTTATACGTTTCTCATATGTCTTTAAATGTATAATAAAACAATTATTGGATTCGGCTTTCGCATGATATCAAGAATTATTCAGACCTCGGTCTATGTTATCCGCCTCAGCTTCGCTTCGGCAGATAACATTGACCTCGGTCTGAATAATTCTTGATATCATGCTCAGCCTCATCCAATAATTGCTTATTGTATAAAAATATGCGAATATTAATATTTTGATATAATACAAAACAATTCAGCGCAAACAGCTGTAACCCATTTGAACGTCTCAGTTATTTAATCAATGTTATTCCTTTTTTCAGTAACACTTAGAAAGGTTCTGAAAATTAGAATTAATTTATATTCTTCTTTCCGACAAGCTTTAAAGTGTGACAAATTTGCAAGTGATAACTAATGTCATTCTTACACGCCAGCAACTTCGAAGAACAGTCTACTGTGTCTCGGAATTTTCCACACTCAGAAGTAGAAAAGGAACATTTCTACATTATTGCTTACCGTCATTCTCATCTGTCAACATAAAATCTACTGTCTGTCGAAATCGTTTAAGGCCCTGTCACACTATTGCGTATCGCCGTACTAGCGTATGCCAGCGTATGAAAAATATCACTCATACGCCGGTATACGCTGACATACGCTAGGGGTACGCTAGGCATAGGTTGTATACGTTTCAAGCACGGTCGAATTTTTTTTGTTAAGCATGTTCAAAAATGTTGTGCGTATTGGACGTATGCTTTATAAGATAAGCATACTTTAGGCACACGCTGAATACGCTAGAGGTACGCCAGATGTACGGTACTCATACGCTGGCATTGCAAAGGATTTTTGTGCGTATGAAAATATATTTCATTGATTTTCATACGCTTCTCATACGTTTCTCTCATACGCATATTAGTGTGACAGGGCCTTTAGGTTTACCTAAAGGCCCTGTCACACTATTACGTATCGTACTAGCGTATGCCAGCGTATGAAAAATATCACTCATACGCCGGTATACGCTGATATACGCTAGGGGTACGCTAGGCATAGGTTATATACGTTTCAAGCACGGTCGCATACGGTTGCATGCATACGCTGGCATACGCCGAGGCAGAAATTTTTTTTTAAGCATGTTCAAAAATTTTGTGCGTATTGGACGTATGCTTTATAAGATAAGCATACTTTAGGCACACGCTGAATACGCTAGAGGTACGCCAGATGTACGGTACTCATACGCTGGCATTTCAAAGGATTTTTGTGCGTATGA
>CACRXK020017658.1:0-10475 GCA_902702795.2 Paramuricea clavata
GATCTGCATGTTGTGTTCATGACGGAAGGTCGGTAAGATCTGCATGTTGTGTTCATGGCGGAGGGTCGGTAGATCTGCATGTTGTGTTCATGACGGAGGGTCGGTAAGATCTGCATGTTGTGTTCATGGCGGAGGGTCGGTAAGATCTGCATGTTGTGTTCATGACGGAGGGTCGGTAAGATCTGCATGTTGTGTTCATGACGGAAGATCGGTAGATCTGCATGTTGTGTTCATGGCGGAGGGTCGGTAGATCTGCATGTTGTGTTCATGACGGAGGGTCGGTAAGATCCGCATATTGTGTTCATGACGGAGGGTCGGTAAGATCTGCAATGTTGTGTTCATGACGGAGAGTCGGTAAGATCTGCATGTTGTGTTCATGACGAGGGATCGGTAGATCTGCATGTTGTGTTCATGGCGGAGGGTCGGTAGATCTGCATGTTGTGTTCATGACGGAGAGTCGGTAAGATCTGCATGTTGTGTTCATGACGGAGGGTCGCTAAGATCTGCAATGTTGTGTTCATGACGGAGGGTCGGTAGATCTGCATGTTGTGTTCATGGCGGAGGGTCGGTAAGATCTGCATGTTGTGTTCATGACGGAGGGTTGCTAAGATCTGCATGCTGTGTTCATGGCAGAGGGTCGAAGCTGCAGGTTACTGTCAAGTTTTGGTCACGACGAGGGCCCCAGATCTGAGTGTCAGAGGTTGGATGCAGACTAGGTTCAGTAACTTCTAAAACAAAGGGAACATAGCCAACCGCCCTCATGGTTATTGCATCAACCTACATTAATTTCACCCCTTCTTGTTGTTGGTAATCATTTGATAATCGTTCAATTATGCAACAACAACAACAACAACAACAACAACAACAACACAAACAAAACAACGACTTGGCACTGATAGACGTGCGATTATTGTATTTATTTTTTGTTCATGTTCTAGGTTTGCGTGGACAACAACATGCTTGGGTTTGGTAAACTGTTTGCAATGTACAATCAGCGCACTTATCATAAAACTGTACAGATGTGGACGGAAGGTGTATGCCGATATATTTATGAATTTTATCGCCAAAGTATTCGTACTTTATTGGCGTTTCTTACGGAGGTATGTTCTAGCGTTTCTAAACTTCTTTTGCTGATCACGTCGAAATTAGCGGTGTTCGTTGTTAGATGTGTACAATATGTACGTATCTTTGAGTCCATATACTGATTTCTTGCATGTAGTACTCACTGTTTTGGATACAAATTTGATTGAAACATGTTTTCGTATGATAATAATTTGACCTCGGAGTGGAAAATTTGTATGCACTGCATCGGATTGTTTACAGACCTCGAAGTACAGTACTATAAATATCCCAAAATTACCCTATAATGACAGGTTTTTACACAGGAGGAGCCCGGAATACCAGGAGAAAAACTGTACTATTTAGTAAAGGTATACTGGAAGTATTCTTCTCACTTGAAGTGTGAAATTGTAGAAATTAGACAACGTGCCCTCTGGAGGAATCGAAAGTGAAAGGCACGTGTATACAAATATCTGTGTTTGTTGTCATTTGAAGAGTGTCATTTCATCTGTTAATACTAATCTTTTCACAGTTGCTTGAACGAGGACCACAAATAAACCAGACAGCCGTATTGAATATCACCTGTGCTTTAATGAGACATATTGATTTCAAACTTTCAAGTACAAGACATATTCTTATACCTACATTGAAAGTCATATCAAAACATATAAAGGTAACTACTAGTGGAAATATTTATTATATGTTTGGTGGTTATATTGGTATTACAACCTACTACTGTACCATCAAGAGTTACTAGTAAAGAATGAAAATTACTAAGCCAGAGTAAAATTTACTTCTTACTGGATCTTACTCATCTTTCTCATGTATTGAAACAATGAAATGTTAGAAAGTTGACTTTACATTTTAAGTATTGCTCAACAACCTGAGAGATAATAATTCAAAATGGGCAGCTTAGTTTTAGGCGAATCTACTCGCATGTATAGTTGCCAAACAATGGGCAACCAAACATGTAGTTGTCTATGATCATTGTATTCATGCAATTATCAGCCTGCAGGCTGGTCTATATATTGTTATTAAAATTTATACTCGAGATTTCCATCTACAAAAACCCTACAACATTTAGTTCTGTCGAGTGAGATAAATCCTGATTTTGGCATATATACATGCTGCCGAGCGAGCGAGGTAGCTGCAGGCAAGTGCCATCCATTGTCTCGTGAGGTATATAGGGAACAGCACCTGCATGCGATGGTTGTTCAAGCTTAAAAAATTAAATAAAGCCTATTGGTATACTATTTATACTGTTTAATATTCAGGATGATCTGTGGAAGGAATCATTGAACGTATTAAAACTAGCGGTCTCGAGTTGTTCTGAGTTAGAAATCCCAGTTCAGCGTGCATCAAGTCTGATGTTTGGTAGTACTTGGTCACTAAATCAGAGTGCTGTAGCACGACAGGAACTTCCGGGGAAAACACTCGATTTCACTTTTGATGTTTCAACCACACTGGTATCACCTCAAGAAAATCAAGATGTGCCCCAGAAAGGCTTAAATGAAGTATCTGGATGGAAACGACCGCAGTTATCTCAGGTAATTACACCTCTACACGGCAAAAAAACGCCGAGCCCGTTGCCCAACAGGACTGAACAATGTTTTGCTGCCCACGTTGTTCACACAATATTGTCGAGCCTGAATCGGGTGTAACAACATTGTTCAACATTGTTGACAGCTGTGAACAATGTGGGCAGCAAAGCATTGTTCAATCCTGTTTTCATCAGTATTGCATCAACCAGAGCGTTTTTACGCGTGTAACAGGGTGGATAAATTAAAAAAAGTGCACAGTTCTAAAATGTCCACTTGTCTTCTGGAATGTCTTCTGGAATGTCTTCTGGTATCTCTATATCACAAAACTTTTCTGAAAAGTAAATTTCCTAGTGCAGCAGAGCGCTTTCGCTCCAAACGTGCAAGTTCTGCATATATTTTTCAGGTAGTTGTATCTCTCTCGTCTTATATAGTCGCTACCTACAGTGGCGCCGACTGTTCGAGATTTTTGTGTTTGCATGGCAATACACATAATTGCTTTGGTTTGTTTAACCATGTTTATTCCTATGAAGGGATAAAAGATTTTGCCTGAATTTCAGACGCTACAAAAGATTAGGACTGACATTAAGATTGTAAGGAATAGTTACAATTGAAGGGTATAGAATCGCTGGGTATAGTAACATGGAAATTGACCGAATGTTATGATCTGACTTTCTTCATATCGTTGTACAAAGGAGGGTTACAATTATTAGGATTTTGAGAATTAAGGATAGTTTATTATATAATAACTACAGTGAAACACGCAATTTGATTGGTCAATAGCCGGCAGGATCAGGCTATCCTGCACGAGGAATTAAAATGCCTTCGCGGGATTTTCGTGGGATTCTCAAAATGTCATTGTTTCACTGTAGTTATTTTATAAAACAATTACCAAATGGTTTTCCAAGCAGGATAGCGTGATCCATGCACTTGGGATGTTGCCCGATTTTCGGAAAGCGTAAAAATACACTCGCCTGCGGCTCGAGTATTTTTAGGCTTTCCGAAAGTCTCGCGACATCCCTCGTGCATGAATCAATCCTGCACCGAAAACCATTCGGTATTCCTTTAAGGTGGAAAATCTCTGTATTTAATATGGAAATTGTCGATCTTGCTTTCTCTATAGCGTCGTACCAAGGAACGGCTCGTGAGCGTGCTTCATGTATGTGGTCATCATATTGGATTAAAACAAAGTCCGTCAGTAGTGTTTAGTTCATCAAGTGATTTGATGATTGAAAAACAAGCTGGTAGTGATCATTCATCTTCAGATGACAATCAATATGTCGAAGGAGATAGTAAGGAGGGAGAACAAGCTAATGAGGCACAACAGGTACGCTATTTATGTTATATATGGTATAATATCAGGGCAGGAAACAACCTGGTAGTGATCATTCATCCTTTGATGAAATCTAATGTTGAAGGAGATAGTATGGAGAGAGAGCAATATAACTATGCTTAACAGGTAGGGTACAGCAGCTACTCTGGGTTAGACTTTTGATTTTCACTCCATCACTACGAAGCTAGTAGGACTGATCCATGATCTGTATTTTAGGCTACCTCAAATTAAGGCTGGATTTTTAGGGGAGGTGCGCATCTCCCCCGGAGATCGTTTTGCACTTACCTTGCACTTACCCAACAACATGTTCTTACAGATAAACTAGCGAGAGGACGAGTGGAGTGGCATTCAGCTTGGGTTGTTTGTTTTAGGTCTTCACTTTAAAATTGAGAAAGTATGAAAGTGATATTAATAATAATTTATTTCTGTGTCAATTAGCCTTTTAGTGCAAACGTAGTGGTCATACAGTCAAAATACAATATTGATACTAAGTACATTATATACATTACATGCATGTCAGACCGCTGCACCTCCCCTACCCGGCAAAAAACCGCCGAGCCCCTCTGCTTAACAGGATTGAACAATGTTTTGCTGCCCACGTTGTTCACACTTGTCAACAATATTGAACAATGTTGTTGAGCCTGAATCGGGTGTAACAATATTGTTCAACATTGTTGACAACTGTGAACAATGTGGGCAGCAAAACATTGTTCAATCCTGTTTTCATGAACATTGCAACAACCTGAGCGTTTTTACGTGTATTAGCATCTTAATCACCAGAATCAAATGCGTGGCCTGAAATTTGGTCTCAGAGGTCGGTCCTAGATCAGTCTTAGGTCAGTCCATGCGCACCACAGGACTGACTGATTTCGGACGTTCTTAGATCAAGCATAGGTTTCTAATGTGAACGAAGCTATAATCACCATTCACGAAAAACATTTAGGCTTTAGCATTGCACTTATTAACCATCGTTATATCTTGTTGCAGTTAATCGGAGTGTTCACTGGCTTTGATTTCCTGGATGATGAAGTAGATGAACATGATGATGATATAAGTGGTTTTGGTTGGGACTTACCATCAGGAGAATATACAACACCTGAACCTGGTGATTCAAGATTACGTCATAGTCCATTATCTGGTTCTGAACCTGATATCATTGCTGCTTATAGAGTGGATACTTCTGATGAGGATGACGAAGTAGGTGTCGTAATTTACCTCAGTAATCTACCTGAGGAAAGGTTCGACCACGGTTTCTATCGCGAATCGTCTGGAAGGCTAGGGCTGTACTTACATGCGGAAGGAAGGGCTGTACTTACATGTTGAAGAAAGGGCTACCGTATTAACTCGTTTTTGAGCGCCGCGGCGCTCTTTAAATTTTCTGAGCTTCAGATGCGGCCCTCATTCGGGGGCGGCGTTCAATCATGAGCGGCGCTCTTTAAAAAAAACTTTTATTTTTGAATTATAACAAGAACTTTTAACAATAAAATAAACATGTTTTAAATGTCTTGTTGACGGCGGTAAGTTGTTATACTGTTTAGTGCGGCGCTCATTCGGGGGCGACGCTCTTTGAAAAAATTTGATCTCAAATGCGGCGCTCATTCGGGGCGGCGCTCAATCGGTGGCGGCGCTCAATCGAGTAAATACGCGGTATACTTACATGTTGAAGGAAGGGCTATACTTACATTACATGTTGAAAAAAGGGGTGTACTTACATGTTGATGGAAGAAGGGCCACACTTACATGTTGAAGAAAGGGCTATATTTACAGTACATGTTGAAAAAAGGGATATACTTGCATGTTGAAGGAAGGGCTGTACTTACATGTTGAAGGAAGTGTTTTAAATCTTTTTGGGATAGACACAAACAACTGCAGCTTATTATTGAATACTACCTACACTGGACTACCACATTTGAGAATTTATCGTACGCTACCCAGTTATATTAAATAGTTGAGTGCAATTAGAGCCCTTTCGAGACGAAATGAGAGGTGGGAATGATATTTATGAAAAAATGTTGCACCCCATTGTAGATAACTCGGCCGTTGTCTAGCGCAGTCTCCCCGAGCATCGCAATGCCGCTGACAGAAGAAGCATTACGAGCCCACGATCGGTCCAAAGGATTTTCACCAAATTCACATTATACCCCACCATCGGAATCAAGGTTTGTAGCTGCTTAACAATTGTTTGTTTTGTGCATCTTGGGGCAAGTACTTCGTGTATGCCTAAAGCGTATAGTTCATTTAATCCTGTCGCCAATCCAACCAAAATGACACCATTTGAGGGGGAACGTTTTCTTCCAGTGTATGATCTTCCGTGTGATGATCTTGGTATTTATGTCTAATTTCGTCACGTATTGCTGCTACAAAATGCTACATTGCAGAGCAAAGGAAACAGAATTAGACATCAAGTTTCATACTAAATACCAAGATAACATCATCACACCGAAGTTCATATCCTGGAAGAATCTTTAGGCTAACTGTATTTTTAAATGTGTGGGCACCTCACTCGATAGAACTATAGTTGCAGAAGTTTTTGTAGATGGAAAATTCGAGTGTAAGTTTTATAAGACTTAACCAGGAGCAGAAAAATGCAACTGTTGGTCTTCCGACTGGAAATTCCAGCCAGGGCCTACTATAATAGTTTTTCCGTCTACAAAAACCTTCTGCAATTAACTGTATTGTAACCTTTTTCTAAATTCCTCCCAATGTTATTTCTTTCTTTAGTCAAGAATCAGTGGAGTTTCCATCGCACCGCTTGCCAAGATTTGTGACGTCAGTACTTGATACACATAATATTGATGAACAATGGAGATCACATGTTACAGCCCTTGTCAATGATACTTCAGGCTCTACTGCTGTCAATACGTTTGCATTGCTCGCTTTATTGCTGCGTCAAATACGTCGTAGAGTGAATGAGATAACAAGACAATGTTGTAATGTCTTAGACAACAGTTTATTTGGTGTCACATCATTATTCGTTGAAATTCTCGAAACTGTAGATGTTCAAGGTCAATGTCCGCATGTGTATATGGACAGCGAGACTGTGCGGCGCTCCAAGATATTAGAACGACAGAAGTTTATGGTGCTAGAGATTGATGATCACTACAGAAGTTATAAAGAAATGTTTCACAATGCAGGACGAGCTTTAGAAAGATTGCGAAATGCAGCTAAGCCTCAGGGGGAATATCCATCTTCACAAGATAGAGAGATGTTGAGTGTAGAGGAAAGCAAATACGAGGATTATGAAATAGCACTATGTTGGGCACTGTATAAACTACATTTTCAAGTTCTGCTGCTTTTAGACAGTTATTCAAGATTGTTTGAACATCTTCAGAAACAAGCAAGTAAAGCCGATGTAAGTTGATTAACATTGGACTCTTTTAATGCACTACGACGCATTATCTTTTATTGTAAAGTGACATTTCGAAAGCACAGTAGGTTCAGTTTTTGCCTGACGCAGACGCGTAGCCACGGGGGAGAGGGGGGCACTGTGGTCCACTGGGGACCCACCCACCCCCATACTTCTGTAGCTCTTTCAAAACTGAGGAGAACGTCACCTCTTAATGTTTTCATCTATGACATAAACTATACGAAATCTGTGGCTTTCAGAATATCATAAAACGTGTCTGAAATGCACGAAAAAGCTTTTCACAGACCCTAAAAGTAGAAACATTTTCCATGCCCTCTGGCCGGACGGACAATTAGATCCCCCACTCTTTTGGGGCTGGTTATGCCCCTGGCCTGACGTTATTTTCAACAGTCAATTGACATGAAGCCTGCATGTAGCCAATGTCCTGTATTTTTTCAACTACTTTCTGAGAATTTGATAGTTGATCAGATGTAAAATTATGGCGTTGTCTTTTGAATTTATTTTGTTCATTTTATATATGAAACATTGAATGATTTTATGGTCCAAAGCACGCTTTGAATGTACTGGAATGCTCTTTTTCACGACGTTATCAACGAAAAGCCTTCACTCCTGGCGAAGGGCCTTTACTCGAACGTCGAAGTGTTTTAACGTTTTTCAGGAAGTTCACACATAAATCACGACAGCTTAAAGTAGACTACTATCTTCACCCACATTTAAAATTGATGGCTTTCACTGTTGACGTTTCTAGATTGTGGATCTTACAAACAAACTTGGTCTGGTAAGAAATGAAATTGCTTCAGCCGTGGTGTCGGTCAAACACGCGTCAGCTGAGCAGCCGTTCGAGCAGGACATCAGTGATACTCATACTTATACCAGTGTGATAGAATCAATAATGAGGAACCTCCACACAAATAACACAGAATTTGCAGTAAGAACTCTGTATGTTTTCAGAGAAATATTACACACTGATAGTGATCAAGATGCTGTTGAATATTTAACCAAATTATACGCAAGATATTTGGTCGAGAAAAAAACTGGAGCAATGGCAATGTCCAAACCTGAGTTCACTTTACCATCAGTTATCAGTGAACTGAAAGAAATGACCATTCATGTTCTGTCTGTTATAGAACAGTTAAGCCCTGCTGATAAAACGTAAATGTTGAACGTACTGCTCGAAAACTGGTACAGCCAGGCCCTGAGTTCATCATTAATCAGTGAGCTGAAAAAATGATAATACACGTTCTCTATTAAAAACAGTTGATAATTACGTTGATTGATAGAACGTATGAATGTTTTACTGCTCGAAAGCGTAGACAGGTCCGCTATGATAAAACTCTCAAGTAATTTAAGTGGCAGAAATTTTTCCATCTATAGAATGTGGCAAACACACGCAATGGAGGCACGTAAGCCCGGATCAAATGAGAGTGCATGAAGATTGGCAGTCACGTGACCTTGGTTATAGCTGTGCTGTTCTTAATGTTTTCCCAACACTATCATGTATTTTATTGAAGTCAAAATATAGTTGGAACAATTTTTAAACCTTTATTTTGTTAATCTAGAACTTGATATGTCCCCTGTAACACTTCGTGACTGCTAACTCTCATGAACTCTCACTCTCGTTTGACCGAGGCTGCAGTTGCATAAAATCGCCCCAATACGTTTCGATACATTTGAAGTTGACAAATAAATGCAGTGGAAACGTTGAGTATCGTTCGCTCGCTTCCGTAAGTGTAAATATATTTGGTATTCACCATGATTTGGCACTGACCATGTGTAGCCCCATATTGTAGCCACTGAAAGCTGCATGATATGGTGCTAAATATTTCTATTACGTGTATTTGCCACCAAAACAAATTCAGTATTTCTGGTGAACACTTTGTAGTGATGCAGCATGTGCTGCAGCATGTGCTGTATACTTAGTGGAACCCACGTACATGTGGTCTAGGTTAACTAGCCTGCGTGTATAGTTGGAGATGACTGCACTACCACAGACACTACATACGCACATGCTAAGCCCAGGGCCGCCCAGATGGGGAGGGGGCAAATTTAAAAGGGCAATGCGAGCCCCCAAATAACGACAAAGTAAAATATGCATAGAAAATTAGAAATCACTGTTAAATATTCTTCCACAATGCTGGAATTTGTTATTAATCCCTGTAGTGACTCTGGATTTCAAAGTTCTTTGAATATGTATAGAAAATGGAATTAACATCAAAACCAAAGGAAATGATCTCGTTAATAGGCAATTCCAGCTTTTAGTTTATGTGTGCAGGGATGGATGGGAAGTAAGGTATCATATTGCTGATTATGCTGAAAAAATAAAACTGGTGGCCGTGTAAACACGGAGTGATAGCTTCAGGGTCCCCACGGTCCTTGAAAATCTTGGAAAGTCCTGGAAAAATCCAGGCCTGGAAAGTCCTTGGAAACTGATAAGGTCCTTGAAAGTCCTGGAATTTTTTTTCAGTAGGCTGGAAATAATTGAAGAATTATTACCAGCCCAAGGATTACTGCCCAAATGTTTATTTTCTCCAATTTCAATTAAAATTATGTATAACAATTGTCCAAAAGTTGTTTCGATGTCATTTTTTTTCTAATTGCATTCCTATCCTTAAGTTTAAGGATAAAAGTTAGATGATTTTCAAAGATTTTTCCAGTTGCCAGGTCCTTGAATATACTGAAAAAGGTCTTTGAAAGTCCTGGAAAAGTCCTTGAATTTCATCTTCACTAAAAGGTAGGGACCCTGTAGCTTATACTTCTAAATATTGAAATATTTCGGTTGTTTTGGTTTTCAGCATAAATAAAAAGCTGGAATTGCCATTACATGTCCTAAAAATTCAATAAATCAATTTCTAAATGAGCACATAATCTCAAGAATCTTTGACAATGGAGAACCAAATTTCTCTGTGCGGCCTTGAGCTAAGCGAACAGCGAGATAGATGTTGATATTTGTCTCCAAGATAAAGAAGCTTCATTAAGGGGCGGACCATTAGATATCCTGGGAGAAGGGGGGGGTTGGTGGCAGATTCATGCAGAGTGAAGTTTGAAAAAAATTCATGCAAGCATTTAGCGAAAGAAGAAAATTCATGCAACTACATGGAATATACATAGAGGATATTACACGGCGGCGCGAAGATATGACTTTTATCTTCGGGTGGTGAAAACAATATTTTTACGAACG